>JAYJMB010023749.1:0-39841 GCA_036873735.1 Pouteria campechiana
CTCTTCTAGTTATAATTGCTTCTAACTTATCTATTGATGAAGAAAATAAGCTGTTGAATGTTTTGAGAGAGCACAAGGAGGCTATAGGTTGGACATTAGCTAACATCAAAGGAATAATCCCCACTGTGTGCATGCATAAGATCTTGTTAGAAGATGATGCAAAGCCTTCCAGGGATGCTTAGAGGAGACTTAACCCACACATGCAAAATGTTGTTAGAGCTAAAGTGATTAAGCTCTTGGATGCAAGTGTTACCTACCCAATTTTTGACAGCAAATGGGTAAGTCCAGTTCATGTGGTACCAAAAAAATTTTAAATTTCTATTGTTAAGAATGATAATAATGAGTTGGTGCCAATAAGAATGACTACAAGATGACGAATGTGCATAGATTATAGAAAACTAAATGCAGCCACAAGAAAGTATCATTTTTCCTTTTCCTTTCATTGATTAAATGCTTGAATGATTGGCAGGTCATACTTACTAATGTTTCTAAATATTTTTTTAGGTTACAATTAGTTTTTAGGTTACAATCAGGTTCCCATTGCTTCAGAAGATCAAGAAAAGACAATCTTCACCTGCCCATTTGGAACTTTTGCTTATCAGAGGATGCCTTTTGGTTTGTGCAATGCCCCTACAACCTTTTAGAGGTGTATGATGTTTATTTTTTCTTATATGATTGAAAGGTTTATAGAGGTTTTCATGGATGTTTTTTTTGTCTTTGGTGATTCATTCGATGAGTGCCTGAATAACTTGACATAGGTGCTTAAAAGGTGTGTTAAAATGAATTTGAAATTAAGTTGAGAGAAGTACCATTTCTTAGTTAAGTTGGGAATTGTGCTGGGACATATTATTTCAAGTAGAGGCATTGACATTGACAAGGCAAAGATTGATATGATTACTAAATTGCCTCCCCCCACTTCAGTCAAGGGAGTGAGGAGTTTTCTGGGTCATGCAAGTTTCTATAGACAGTTCATAAAAGACTTTTCAAAAACTTCTTGACCGTTGTGTAACTTGCTAGCTAAAGATGTGATTTTTCTGTTTTGGTGAGGAGTGCCTTGTTGCTTTCAATACCTTGAAAGAAAAACTAATTTCTGCTAGCAGTTACTGATTAGTCCATTCCTTTTGAGCTTATATATGATGCATCTGACTTTGTTGTCAGTGTTGTCTTAGGACAAAGAATAGATAAATTGCCTCATGTGATTCATTATGCAAGTAGAACTTTGAATGAAGCACAACTGAACTATTTTAATACTGAAAAAGAATTGCTTGCAATTGTGTTTGCATTGAAAAAAGTTCCACTCATATCTAATTGGTTCAAAACTAATTATTTATTTTGATCATGCTACATTAAAATATTTGCTAACTTAGAAAGATGCCAAGCCTAGATTTTCATTAGGTAGATATTATTGCTATAAGAATTTAACCTGACAATCAAGGTTAAAAAGGTAGTGAAAATGTTATAACTGATCATTTGTCTAGGTTAGTGGAAGGAACTGATTTTGAGTAGAAGAAAGATAAAGAGAGAATTCCCATCAAGAAATGTTTCCTAATGAGAAACTATTTTATGTTATGTGAAGTGAACCTTGGTATGTTGATATTGTTAATTATTTGGTTAAGGGAGTTTTTAATCCTATGCTGACTTCGCAGGGAAGGAGGAGGTTGCTGTCTGCAGTAAAACATTACTTTTGGAATGATCCAATTCTATCTAAAATGTGTCTAGATTAGATCATTAGACATTATGTAACTGAGGATGAATAGTAAAGCATTTTGAAACATTGTCACACATTCAGTTGTGGAGGGAATTTTGGAGGGAAGAAGACCGCTCTCGAAGTTTTTCAATATGGTTTTTACTGGCCAACTATTTTCAGGGATGCTCATGACTTTTCTGCGACATGTGATAGGTGCCAGAGAATAGATAACATTGGTAAATGAGATGAAATGCTACTAACAGGTAATCTAGTTGTTGAATTATTTGATGTATGGGGCATTGATTTCATGGGCCCATTCCCACCATTCAATGGGAACATGTACATCTGCTTGTTGTTGATTATGTATCTAAGTAAATTAGGCAATGACCACTAAAACTAATGATGTTAATATTGTGTTAAAAGTTTTGAAAGATAGGATTTTCTCCAGGTTTGGCACTTCAAGAGCAATCATTATTGATAAAGGAACTCATTTTTGCAATAAAGTATTTGTAGCTTTGTTGAAAAAGTATAACATCACTCATCGAGTTGCAACACCTTATCATCCACAAACTTCTGGACAAGTTGAAGTAACAGACATATCAAAGCAATTCTAGAGACGACAGTAACACCTTAAGGAAAGATTAGGAAATGCAGACGAATGATGCACTTTAGGCATATAGGATTGCATTCAAGACCCCAATAGGAATGAGTCCTTACACACTTGTCTTTGAAAACGCTTGTCATCTGCCAGTGGAGTTAGAGCACAAAGCATATTGGGCGATAAAGAAACTAAACTTTTATTTAAAGAAGGCAGGTGAAGAGAGAAAGCTTCAACTGAATGAACTAGAGGAGCTAAGAGATGAAGCTTCTGAGAATGCAAAGATTTATAAGGAGCGAAAAAAGAGATATCATGATCAAATTATTCACAAAAGATACATTGAACCTGGAATGAAAGTTTTGCTTTATGACTCACATTTACATTTTTTTCTAGGAAAATTGCAGTCTAGGTGGGTTGGACCATTCCTGGTGACACAAGCGTTCTCACATGGAGCTGTGGAGTTAAAGAACTTGAGAACTTGGAACAAGTTCAAAGTCAATGGTCATCTAGTAAAGAGATATATAAAGGATGACTTGCTAATGTATTTGAATAAAATTGTTGGATTTTAGAATCTATAAAGGAGGAATTCATCTTGCCTAGACATTAAATAAAGTGTTCCTTGAGAAGCAACCCAAGTTTCTGAACTTTCTTTATTTTCATAGCATTCAGTTTAGTTAGTTGTTTTTTTTTCTCTATTAATACAAATTTATTTATTTTTTAAGTAGTGGTTTGATGTTTCTATTGCAAAAGTAAGAAATCTGTTTTTAGAATGAGCGTAGAAGTAGTAGAGGATTGCAAATGATGTTTCCAGTATTATAACTGCCACCTGATATTTGCAAAGGATGTCAAAGTAATTTCAAAAGGAAAGGATGAGAATGCACTTCATTCAGGGAAGCCCATAAACTTAAACTTCTAGCATTATTTCACATTAAGGACAATGTTTGGTTTAAGTTGGGGGTATTTTGAAATTTACATTTAGATTTCAGATTTGCGTTTTCAGTCAATTCAGTTTGGAAATTTTTTTTAGGTGTATATTTTTAAGAAGCTGCAATTAATGACTTAGCCAAGTAAAGCCAAGACCAATTATGTTAATATGCTAAAATTAAATAGGATGAATTTATTCTCTTATAATAATCAAATGACATATGCTGAGTTTTTTTATTACCATTGCACATGGTTTAGAATGAAGGATAGATGCTATATTGTGATTTATTGATTCTTGTGATAAGTCATTCTTTTTTAGGACTAATGAAAATTTTATTGAGCACACTACATTATGATTATGCAAATTGTATTTTGATTAGTTGATGATATTCTGAATTCAGTGACACATTTTGGTTGACATAAGCATGCTAGAACTTATTTGAATAGCCCTCAAGGCGAAATCCTAGATAACATGTTTACTTGGAAGTGATTTAGGCATACTTTGATCAGTTTGAGCCTTTTAAGCCAACCTATTACATTAATTGTCACTAGTGTCCCCATTGAGATTTAATGAAAGAATGTCATATGCAAAACATATAAAAGATTACCATTTAACTTTTCTTTCTTTAGCCTTATCTTTCAGTCCCTTTCAGCTTGAAAAACAATGTTATACATATTTATACATGATGGCAGGGAGGTATATGAGTGCATAAGAAGATAAGTTTGGGGGTCCATAAAAAGATGAATGTCAAAAGAAATATAGTATTTAAGGGAAAGAAATCAGTGAGGATTTATCCTTTAAATGGGGGTGATCATGTCGCCATGAACTATGCAGGTAATAAGTTTGGAGATGTGGTAGTAATACAACCCATAGTTGGGGCGATCACATCCTAATGAATATAAAAGAAAATAAGTTGGGCTATGATAGTAATACAACCCTTAAAATATAAAGAACTCCAAACAAAAAGTTAAGAGAGTAAATATTCATGTAAAATTCAAATCTGATCTCTTACTTTGTGAATCCTTATTTCCTTTCTTGTTAGCTAAACCTAAGGCCCCATTACAAGCTTAGTAAAGTCCTATTAATTCAAATAAACAAAGTTACCTATATTAGTGGAGAGGGATTATGAAAAGCAAGCTTATGGGGTTTTTGTGAAGGTCATGAGAATCATTAGTTTCCACATTATTGATTGAAAAACATGCATGTAGCATGATATTGACATTACACACACATATTTTCATTTCATAAAAGGATTAATGAAGCATGGGTTTTATGATATTACTTGGCAAGTATCTTGATTGATTTCTGAGATATGTGCACATGTGTAATTTGTCTAGCATGTTACTGATTGTTTGAGAGAGATTTTCCTGATTGATTCATGAGTTCAGATTGTTATTTTGCTCGAGGATGATCAAAAGCTAAGTTTGGGGGTATTTGATAAGCTCATAATATATCATATTTTTATATCTAAATTCATGTGTTAAGACCTTCTTTTATGGTTTTTCAGTGGATATTTCACTTAACAGAGTTTGTTTTATTGATCTATAAAATGAAACTAAAAATTATAAAAGATGTTATTTTAAAGCAATTTCTAGGACTGATGGAGGCATATTTGAAAACTGTATTCAACATGAAAGTTTTATCTTTTGTTCTTAGCTTTTCAATGCATCAAGAATAACATGATTCTGAATTTATATGATAAAGTTATGGCTAAAATAGTACAACTATTTGTAGTGCTTCACATTCGTTTGCTACTTCATTTGATAAAAGGCGTCACTTTGAAGGCTCATGACTCATAGAATATGGATGATTCAGAAAATGTGATCAATTTGAAATTATCTATCCAATAGAAAAATAATTGATCAATTATAAGTTCGTATGAGAAATTTATGATCAAAATAGTAGTACTCTTTTCAGAAAACTCCGAAAGATCAATTTCGGAGGCAACATAAAAGGTGCTACTTTGAGCTTCTACAAATCAAAATACAGGTAGAATCAGGAAAAGTGACTAACATAAAAGTTGTAGATATTGAAATTATATATCCAACTCAATAAAAATCACTAAATTTGGAGTCTGTATGAGAAAGTTATGATAATTCTACTAAAACGACTTTGGAACATCAAAAACTTCAGAGCAGAATTAGCTACTCTGAAGTTCTCTTTAGTAACTCCAAAGTTCACTTTAGAGACTCTAAAGCAATGTTATCTAACTTTGAAATTCACTTCCATGACTCTGAAGTTCACTTGTGTGCCTCCAAAGCAAACTTGTCCTTCTAAAATTGACTTTTGTGAATCTGAAGTTAATACTCAATGACTTCGAAGTAAGATTTATTGACTCTGAAGCAAGCTTCAGTGATTCCAAAGTAGGAATTCAAATTTCTACTTGATCTTCAGTGCATCCACAATAGCCTAATAAGAAAAAAAGTTTGAAATCAAAGCTTGGAATTAGAAGCGCACAAATTTAGTTATTTTTCCATGCGTCAAACATTACAAATTTAAGAGTATGAGACATGTGGATTTCAAAGTATTATTGTAAGTTGATTTTTAGGCTCAAGATTATGTTACAATTTTTAGAACCCAGGATGCACAGCAACTCAATTATTTTGAGAACTTCTATTATTATGCATTGCAATGTTTGGTAAGCTATCTTTTCGTTGGAAAATACTGAGTTATTATTTGAAGAGGATCTCTATGTGTAGAGGCATTGCAACTCGTGGAGGACTTCTACTAAACCCCTACTACTTGGGTTATTTAAAGAGACACCCAGAACATAGTTGGGGGGTGGTACAGGAGAAGTTTTACAAGGGAGCAAGAAAAGGATTTTGAGTTCTGCAATCATGCATATTTCAGAGAGTTTTATTTCTATTTTTATTATGAACTAAATTCTTTTTTCTGGGGCAATGATGTAGTCCTTCTTGATATTCATTATTAACAGAGATTGTTGGGTTATTAATTCAATATCATCTTGTTTCATTTATTATGTATAATGTAATCATCTAATTTATTTGATTTTCTGATCACCTATTATTTAAATTAGCTTGATTATCTTTGAGTATGTGGTTAAGGTAGATACTATATGCGAAATCATTTACTGTGCTCTTTTGAATGAATGAGTAGATGGTTAAGGTAGACGCCATATGCTAAACTATTCTACTTGGTTCATTAAAGTTCTTTTGATCTTTATGAGTTTTCAATCTCAATTACACTATATGCCATAGGTAATTGTAATGGAAGAAAATAATTGAGTTAAACCCCGGTGCCTAATGGTAATAATCATACAGTGGATAGAATGAATTCAAGATGCTAAATTGATACCAACATCTCAGCATTAATGAATGTTATAGTGGTGAAGTCAGATCCCCAGACTCTTACAACCTGAATACTATTTTATATTATTGATGCCATTATTTTCTATTTATCTTACATTATACTTTTAATTACTTAGTCTCTAAATTATATTTCAAATTTAGGACAACTTAGTATTAGTAACTTAACATAATTGAATCGTTTAGATAGTTCTCTGTGGGATCGACTCTTGCTAAGCACACTATACTGCTATATACTCATGCACTTGCATGGAATTATAATTTGACCATCAAGGAATTACTTACTGTGGTAGAGTCCTTGCTATTTCATTTTCTGTAATTTTTTGAGCTTCTTGCTGTGGCAAAGTCCTTGCTGCCCACCTGTTCTTCTTGAAAACTTATCCTATTGGCTTATTCCGAATGTCTCTTATTTAACCACTTTAATTTCCTCTTAATTCACTTTGTTCAACCTTGATTCAAATCTATTATTCCTACCTATCATTTAAATTGCTTTGATAAATAATACTATACCATTTATATCATGTGGTGGGTTCATAACCTTTAGTGCAATTCATAATACCTCTCATGCACTAAATTACTTTCCAATTATATTCATTTCTTTTATCCATATTTAATTCTTCTTCTTTCCAACTTCTCACTACACAATCGATTTGGTTTACCCATGTCTAAAGTATAATAGGCTATCTTCATCCTAAATTAACTCATAATACAATTGAACATTATCAATAATGAAGGATCCAAATTTCAATAGAAGTACTTAAGCAAATAAACTTACGTATCTTGTTAATACACCTTCTCTTTAGTTGTAATTAGTGTATTTCCAAAATTTCCTTCACAATTCAGAAATCCTACAATTAAACATATGGTTCATGAGTATTCAATTACATTCATTGCCCATAGAGAACAATCACTGTAGATTTCATTCTAGTTTTATAACACTACCTCAATTAGGATTTTATTAATTACTTATCTATAACTCAATCAAAATATGATTATGTAATCATTAACAAAAGTTAAACATGATATACTGTCCTCAGTGCTATTTCATCAGACACTTATAATGCAGTTTTCAAATTTCTATGTATTTGTTATCCATATGTTGAGATATCTATTTTAAATTACATATAAATGCATTTGACCTGAATTCCTACCAAGATCTACATTCAAAACCTTCACTTCACTACTGAATCCTTGTTTTCCCCAAACCCTAACTTCTCAATTGTGAAGATTTACTTTAAAAATCCAAAATTCAGAAATTCTAGCCATTAGAAACTATTAGTGGATAATGGAAATTGCTTACCACTTACTTTACTCCAACTGAAATCCACCAAATCAAGTTGTAAGATGAAACCCCAATTTGTTCTTCAACTTCTATGATCTTAATCTACTTAATTTACTGTTTGCTTGATACCGCAGTGTTGCTAAATTGATTATCATCAATTTCCCCAACTTACTTTTTCAAATTCCATGTGAAACAGGTTTTTCTGAAACTTGGGAATGAAAATGGGGAAGCTAAGGACATATGGAGTTGGAAAATGGGGTTGGTGGAGCATTTTAAGCTCCACCCTTCATAATACTCTTGCAGTGCATACTAATAGAGGCACATGCGGCCCACCTATCCTATATTTTGATCTTCTTTAGCACTGAAATTTCTTCATAAATTTCATGATACTCAATTCCTCGATCACACCCATCATGATTTTTCCATTTACATCAAATTATACATATATGGTTCCTTTATACACTATAAATAGTTCTTCTCCTTTTAGAAATTTCAGGGTCTCACACAACTTGATGCCCAAAAAACAAAATTGGGTATATGAAAATCAAACAGGGTGAGCAAAAATATCAAACTAGCTTATTGGTGCCACGAGATCAACAACGCTCACATTAAACATAGTCTACACATGAACAAGTAAGCAAAAAATAGAATCCATGCATATATAGACACAAAAAACATAGCTGCCACTCTAGCATAGACACATATATTATTAGATAATGAAGAATTTCTGACATGGAGAGAATGGATTTGATGATGTTAGTTCCTAAAATTCCCAAGAGCAAAAAACTGAATTGGATATATACCAAATGGGGGGAGAATAAAAATTGGGAACAACTCTGAGAGGGAAAAAAGTGCGTGACTCATTGAGTAGTTAAAAACTTGAAAGAGACGAGAACCTTGGGTTTTTGTGGAGCAACAAAGAGAAGGAGGGGATGGAAATTTTTGGGCAGTTTGCATTTGTGCCCCTATGTTTTCATGATTTAGCAAATTAACCATATAAGTATGAATTTAACATTCATACCCCATATGTTTTTAAAAGTTTGCATCTGTACCCACACCGTCACATTCCCTTCATAGTTGTTTGTGTTTCAAATGGTGGGAAATGGTGTTTACCTAGCTTGGTAACTTTTTCTTTTCCACTGATCTCCTCCTTCCATGAATACCGTAGCTTCCCACTCTGTAACAGAACTAATTAGCTAGCTTACAATCTCCTTTCAAGCATTTGATGGCATTTTCTTTTCCTCTATAATTCCCCACTCAACTCTCTCTCACACCCAATGCTTCCCTTCTCTTCGCTCTCTCTGAATCTCTGTCATTGGTGCAAGAGCTGAGAATTGCCTCTTCAATTCGTGGGATGAAAGTAGAAACCTAGAGGCCAAGGTTGACGTGATTGGAAGCATATCAATGTGTAATATTTGGCTTCTATTCTACTCGTGAGGCTATGCTGGACAACAACAATTTTGACAGTAGCAATTTGAGAAGGCTGCAAAGCTGGCAGATGAAACGATGAAAATCCAAGTCACAAAACATTTAGTTGAATATTTCAATTGTAGTATTTGCTTATGGCCTATCTATCAAAAAAAATCCTCTCCCATTGATCCTCTCCTCATAACCCTTAGGCAATCATCTCATCATGCTTTCACATCCCTCATTTGTGTAGATGTCTCCTCCGTTTGTGTCTCTTACAACCCAAATGAAACATTGCTCGCTTTGTTCTAATCCAATCACCAACTGAAGAATCTACTCCTCTAATATCACGGTATTACTCCAAATGATACATAAAGCACTGACTTCTCTAGTTATTTGTCTAACCATTCCAAGAACTTGTGCTGTGTCTTGGACTCTCCATTGCTGTAGCTAAGAACTATCGGATTCATTGGTCCAATTGCCCACATGGGCGTCTTCCCAAGTAGCTTTTCATGAGAAAACATCCTGATGCATTCATCTTCAGCCACCCGACTGTGTTGTAGATATGCCCAGAGAAGAATTCCAACATTGACACCTAGTGCTAGATGAACTCTCCAAACCGCTCCATGAAGCAACTGTCGAAAGTGAGGGCTGGAAGATTGGGAATTTTGATTTCTTCATCTAGCCCTCCCCCAATCGTCTCCAAATGGTATAAAAGATGCGTGAAGGTAGAGACATTGTTGAAGATAAAGGCCTCAGCATTCACATAGTTGGTCGATTCATGGGCGGCAAACGTCATGAGGTAGTCATGGATAATTGCAGTGCTTTGAGTGGTTTCATAAAGGGACTTGTGGAAGGCGCCAAAAGGCTAGCAAAGATGTTTTGTTGCTTTGAAAGTGGGTAAGAGGTGGTGGGGCCATTTGGGTCGGGTGGTGGGTTGGAGAAGGGAGGGAGAGGGAGATCATGGAAATGGATGTTGGAGATGGCTTCAGGGTTCCAGCCATGAACCCTTGTCTTAGCTTGGCGATTGTGGACGGCTGAGTTGACATAGTGCACGAGCATGCCGAAGTTAGAGAAGAGGTGAGAGAGGTGGAGGAGTTGGTTTAGGTGGCCTTGTGCAGGGAATGGAACCATGACCACTGCCATTTTTTGCTTCTCCTACACACCGCCCTTCTCCATGGCTGAACCTTGTAGCAAAATTTCATCTTGCCATGTTCTACTAAAAAAAAACTTTCAAAAGTCACTTATGTAACATCGTTTCCCACCAGTTGAAATGGCTGTCAAGTGAAGGAATGTGTGGGTACAGATGAAAAGTTTTAAAAACTTATGGGTATGAATGCTAAATTCATACTTCCATGATTAAATATGCTAAATCACAAAAACATAGGGGCATAGATGCAAAAAGCCCAAATATTTTCACATAGGACAAACTTTTAGACAATTGTAAAATAACCATTATTGTTTCAATTTTGTAATATTATATAGTAATTTTTGTAAAGCCCAATGTTGGTGGGGCTCGACCCACCCAGCAAGTCCCACCCGATTGTCTGGTTTTCCTATTCCAGTTTGTTATTTTATAAACAAATTAAAAGATGCGGAGAAAAAATATATGGACAGTAAGAGAAAGTTAAGAAAAATGATATGATATAATATGAGGTAATAATTATAAATAAAGTGAATAAAAATAAAAATAAGTAGACTTTTTATATTAAAAGATAGGGGATGGTGATTGAAAATATAAATTAAAAAGAAAAGTAAAGCTATTGATATGGATTTCCTTAATGAAAGTACACATATTGTCAAAAAGTAATAAAGTGAAAGTAAAATATTATTCCCACAAGGACTATAGTTATCAAATAGCAAATTACTCTAACTCTAAATTCTATTTGAAAAATCAAATGATGGAAATAAGAGAGAAAAGAAATCAAAACTTAATAAAAATTAACAAGAGTATAGATCTAAACAAGCAAAGAATTAATGATTAAGGCATTTAGGGTTTCCAAGTTCACCATGTTATTCCTATTTAATTTTTCCCTATTTAATCAATCAATGTTTATTCCTAAGCTGATAACAAATTTTCCTTTTTTAATTATTAATTTTTCTCAAGTAATAACAATATATCTTAGTTAGCAAATTTTCTACATCTCTATGAAAATTATAAACTTACCGTTATGTTGTTATTCAAGCCTTATAGATGTCACTATCATATGACAATCTTATGGTATTTAATCATGGTCCAATTCAATTATCACTTCTCAGCCTCAAATTAAATCACAAATCATGTAGAAAGGGTGCAAACCCTTTTACAAGTATTAAACTCAGATTAAATACTCAACATAGATAATGAATAAATATAGAATTGAATTAAACTACATAAATTTGGAAATTCATAATCTGGGTACTTTGTTGCCTAGAACAAAGAGTTTAGCTTATAGTAGAATTAAAATAAATCATAAGCATTGTCTTAATCATGATTGAGAAAAAAAAGAATTAAGAAAGCACTGAGAATTGTTGCGAGAATGAGTTGTCTCCAAGTTGCACTCATTATCTCTTCACAGCAATCTTCCTTCAAAAGCTCCTTTTTTCTTTCAAAAACTTCTCTCCCTTATTAGGTCACATCCTCCCCTTTATTTTGCACTTAATTCCTTCTTAAGGCTAACTTAAAGAAGAGGAGTATGAACCCAAGTAAAGGGCCGAACCACTATAAAATATTAGTCTAAGTGCATTGTGTTATCAATCTCTTCTTTATCCTTGAACTTTAATCATTATTTGGCCAAAAATTTTAAAGACTCAATTCACCCCCAACTTGGGTCACCACCTGAATGGGACCAACAATAGCTAAAGAATTACTTGATGGTTTCTTTTTAAATTTTTAGTGTCATTCTTTCTGAGCATTCTTGTATTCTTTTCTGTCAATGGATTTTGCTTGTTGATGTGTTTTTTATGTGCGCAATCCACTGTATTCAAATTGCTTCCCTGTATGTTTATATTTGTTTCATAATGCTTGGGAACACAATTATCAGTACCATAAATGTTCACTCATATATTATTGCTTATCATTAAAACTTAGTTATTTGTCATATGCACCGTTTGGTTCAACATTCTCCCCCTTTTTGATGATGACAAAACATTTGAGCGAAATGCATTTCAGAGAGAGTAAAAATATTCATAAATTTAAATGCATAAGAAATTTTTATTTGTTTGATGTAAATACACAAGCTATTTACACATGGATATATTATGGCTTCCCCTGACTTAGTGCACTATCTTTAAGTTTTAGCTCATGTGGCTTGGCTCCCCCTAAGTAGGTACTTTATTTGATCCTTACTATGTATTGTTCTATTCACTTATTGCACTATGTTTCTCCCCCTTTTCTTCATAATCAAAAAAATGAATAGCTTCTCAAGGAATAATATTCAAACAAAGCTATAAATTGAGAACATTTAGGCATTATTTGAGAATATATACTTCATTAATGTGCAAAGTAAATGTACAAGGCATGGACAAAATCAAAGTACAATGTATTCAACAGTCTAAAAATTATTCTTAAGTTATATAGTGCTCTCCTTGTAATTGATAACCTAGAGGCAAAGTTGAAATTTAGGATCTGCTAAATATGGATAAGGAAGAGGTTTTCCTTAAGCACTGGCTTTAGCATTGGTTGCCATCCTTCTTTTGCATAAAGTATAACTTATGGGAATAGGGTTAATGTGTCTGTAATTTTCTGAGGGGTCATCAACTTTTGAAGGTTTAGAAATGAATTTCTTGATTTTAGTGATTGAAATTTTGAATCTTGAGGAAGGAGGAGGATAGTATAAACTAAGAATAAAAGGTGAGATACTGGAGGAAGAAATTGTTAGGATGGATGGTGAAGTCCTAGATTTTATGGAAACAGTTCCTTCAGGTTCAATTACTCTTCTTCTCTCAAAATAATCTAGATTATTAAATTCAGGAAAGAATGGAGGTAAGTTAGGAAAATATGCATTGATCTACATGAACTTGCATTGTCAATATATATAGAATAAATTAGGGTCTAATGCATCAAGAACAATGCAAGGTAATACTCTCAAAGTTGTCTTAACAAATATGGATTTGTTTGTTTGAGGAGGAATTAGTGTGGATGATGATGATGATGGTCCCTAAAAATTTAATATGAAGGTATCAACAAATTCATTTATATTTGGAAGATTAGGCTTGAAGTTTTTAGGAAAAGGCTTTTTAATGATATTAACATTAAGTTTTATGAATTCAGAGTCATCAAAATTTGGTAATGGAAAATCCAAATAGCTAAAACTTGCCTTTTAAGCTTTCAATTCATAGGATGCACATTTATTTATCTTTTATTTGTGCTCAATTTCTTCTTCTGTTAATCTTATCTTTTTGCTAAGTTTTATTGGTGGTGGAATAGAGATATTAGGAGGTACAAATTTTTTAGGATCTTTTGTGGAAGTGAGATAGAATTTTTCTAGGAAATATAAAGTTGCTTTTCCCCTTTTAGCAGGAGTGAATTTTCTAGTTCTAGTAATGGAGCTATGAGGATGAGTGGTTCTATGGGAGACACTTAAAGAAAGATGAGTGTTTTTATTTAAGTTGGTTTTTATGGTTTTGAGAATTTGAGTGAGTGGTATTTCTAAATCAAAGAGTGCTTTAACTGATTCAGATGGAGATAAATCTGAAGAAGGTGTGGAGATTGAAGAGTTATGAGTTATGCAAATAGAAGGTGAGTGATGGGAGTTAGAGAATAAAGGGGAAGTTGAGGAATGGGTGCACCTAATTGGTGAAGCAGGTATGGTTTTATAGACTGAAGAAAGTTTTGGGGATGTTTGAGATTATTGTGTTTGATCCTTGATGGATTTGGCTGAGGAAATTAGAGTGTCTAGTTTTCAATTCATTGAATCCATCCTAGCATTTAGAAATGAAAAGAATGTTTCAGCACCATAAGTCTTAGTCTTGTAGAATGGGATAAGGTGGTGAAGATGAGTGTGTTGGTTTGAATGATTTTGGAAAGTGAGGTGGAGATGGTGCAGCTATTACCTCTGCTTCTGTTGTTGCTGAGCTTGAATTTACATGTTCCTCTAGTTGATCCTCTGATCTTTCTTCTTCATTTCTTATCCTTTCTGCTGTAGGATCTTCGTTTTCCATTCTTGCACTTTCTTGAGTAGAGAAATAATCTTAGATCAACTCATTTATCATTTTAGTCACAAACTTTTTAATGACATCTTCTCTATTTGGTTCATCAATTTCCGTATATGAGTTGACACCTTCTGCTATTGTTGAGGTAACTTCTACCCTTTCTTCTCTAACTGATTCAACCCTTGCTTCTTTTTCTTCTTTTCTAACCCTTTTCCCTGCCTTCTTTGCTCTCTCAATGACCACTCCTTATGAAATGGATATCCCCATTATATTCAGTGTCACCTTGTTAATCATGTCTGAATACTTGAATTCTTCTGGTACTTCTTTTGATATATTCACCTCTACCTTTCTGAATATTTTGGTCATTGCCATTCCATAGGATAGAGGGACTATCAATGATGATTTTACTTGATGAAGTTTTTTAGACATGAGTTTGGCTAGATCTAGCTTCAATTTGTATTTCAATGCCTATAGAGTCCTTGCATCCCTTTTTGAAATGTTATCCCTGCTTCCAATCTTAGGACATGCATTATTGCTTAGGATATTGTGATCAAGTCTTAGATTTACATCTAGATTCTTAGGGTTGAGACTTTTTACATCGTCCCTAATGGTTGTCTCAGTTAGCTATGAAAATAGCTCTTTCCTAGGTGTTGGTCACTCAAATTTTTGCATTTCAATCATGGGGAGATTTAAGCATTCTCTGATGCTTTCAAGGGACATATCTATTTCCTTATCCCTAATCAAGGACTTCTTTATCTTAGGATCATAGTTGTAAAGAAGAATTTTTGTCATTCTGGAATAATATTTATCTTTGCAACTCATGAATTCGTTCCACCCCTAGAAACTTATCCAATTACATACTTCCATCTTCATTTCTTTGAAGAAATCAAAATCAATAAACTTTCCTTTTAGTACCTTCCTTTTGTTATACTTGCTCATAAACTCATGATAGCTTTGTTTATCATTTCGAAAGGTTACCTTAAGAAGTTAGTTTCTATGAAACCTTAGTTTGTGAGGTGGTGCATCTCTTCTGATTCTTCTCTGTTCCTTCTTCTGTCGGATCTAGATACTAAAGTCATCTCTACATTCCTTGAATCTGCCATCTCCGTCAGTCGAGAATTTAGGTTTTTGATTTGGAGGAACTTAGAAGATTTTTGGCAGTGAGATGAGCACGGGAAAATGGTGCCAAGAAGATGAGGAGTGTAGAGGGAAATGGTGGGAATTTGAATCACCTTCTTCTGAAAAGTGGATTTTTGTTGCCAATAGTGAATGTGAGAGGTGGGTCTGAGATGAAGTTGAAAGAAGGTTTTTATCAAGTACATCCTTGAGAGCTTTAGACGAATTAGGTGGCTTCAGACAATCCTACGGACAAAGTGGTGACTTCGTCGGTGGGCAGATATGAGATAATGGAGTTTTAATTTACTTTTGATCTAAGATAAGCATGATTATCTGAGGAGATAATATTGGTTCACTTATGATTAGAGGTCTTTAATTTACAAAGATTTGAGTGATTAACCCTTTTATAAGTGAATCAATGAAGCATGTATAAATGATTTAGAATAATATACTTTCAATTTTTATAGGTAATTTCATGGCATTTAAGATGATATGCTATCAATCAAGTAACATTCAAATCACATATGAATTTCTTGATGATTTGAGACTTTGGATTAATAAGTTACCTCATTTTCTTGAAATACTAGGATATTTAAAAAATGCTTACTTGATTATCTTCAGTTCCTCTGGATTCTCCTTAAATGCTTCTTTTGACTTATCTTGTCTCTGTAACTCCTATATAGAATCAAATTGCTTGGGTGCTCTGGAGCATGCTAGCTTTGTCATAAATACTTTCTCATGCATTTATAACAAAACTACATGTGAATATTCTATCAAGTTTAGTAGGAGACAAAAATTTCAAATTTTTAGAGTCTATAACATAACAAAATGCATAAAACTTTGCAACTAACTTGTCTTTGAGCAAGAATGTTGTGAAACAATTTGGCCATGGGAATCTCTTCTCAGGTTAACTTCTGGTACCTAAAATTAACTTTGGAAGTCTGCTCTAATACCACTTGTTGGTCCCATATAAATGATAGCTCAAGAGGAGAGGGGTGAATTGAGCATATAAAAATTATGGCCAAATAAAAATTAATGAGCTAAGCAGAAGTAGTGATGCAACACATATGTAATTTTCATATCTATTTGTTTGATTATCATGAATGCTTCACTTCCAAATTCAACTTCTTGTAGCCATTCTTAATTCAAGCAAGTTATCATGTGTGTCTCATGTGAGTAATAATGTTATGCTTAATGAAGTACTTAATGAAGTAATAAAGAATAAAACAAATAAACACACACAAACAACACAACTTTTATAGAGGTTCGGGAACCCGATCCCTACATTCACTCTTCCAAGGGCACATACTCATTGTGCCTTGGGTTCCACTATATCCTATATAATCAAAGTATGCTAGTGATCCCAGCACTCTTCTAGCTTTTAGCTCTAGGGTGTATAAATAGTGTTCCCAACACTCTTCCAGATTCTAGCTCCTAAGGGCATAAGCATAGTGTTCCCAACACTTTTCTGGTTTCATGAGCTCACTAGAAAACTCACTAGTTTCAAAGATCACCAGAAAACTTGTTGGTTTTTCCAAAGCTCACCAATAACTCATACAATGTGATTTTCTTGAGCTCACCACCAACTCACATAGCTGATTGACAACACTCATTTTGCATATTACATTACCTCTTTTGCTAGGCTGATTTGTACACATTTTGAGCACATCTAAAATGATATCTTGTTAAAGCTCATTAGATATTAAAACTCTAGATGTATGATTAAGATAGAACTTTTAGGCTCATTGTTTATCAGCGCAATGGAGATTGATTATCTAAGAGAAAGCGTAGTTTGATTGAGAGATGTTACTTGATTAAACTTAGTTCTGATCTTTCTCTCAGCTTCCTGAACTTTCTTAATTGAAATTGCACTACCGTTATATTGCTTTAGAAATTTTTGCCCATTAGAGGTAGTTAGCTTTTTTTGAATGTTGAAGACCATTCTGATTTCTCGTATTGAAAACCTATCTTCTTGGGAAACTCAATTGTAGCCGGAAAGCTTACAAAGCCATTATTGAAGAAGATGCCTTTCCAGTTTTAGTAAATACTGGATAAAGACTTTTCTGCTTGACTGACTCTTTTATAATTTTGGAAAGACACCCATTAAGCCTAAAAGGATGTAGCCTCTAAAAGTTACAACCTTTATCAGAATACAGACTGCTTTCCTTTGAATTTCTTTCCATCTTCAGCTAATCTCGATTTGTCCGGTCTGCATAATAGAATATGCTTTGAATTGGATTTTAATTAGAGAGTGAAGTCAGCGATGTCTGGTATAGGTGGCTTTTACTCTTCATGATATGTCATATTTTATTTGAGAACATTGTCTGATCATGTCTTGGAATTATCGCTTGTAAGTAATAGACAAAGTTACTCTGAGTAGATCCACATAATAGACAACTTCATCTTTGTAATTGCAACACCCCTCCACCCTAGAGTGTCACTAGTGGTAAATTTAGAGGAAATTCCATCAGATTCTCCCTTGATTTACTACTATTGTCCTATATACAACATGCTAAACCACAATAATTATATAACAAATACCCTCAACTATGCAAACATAATATGGTCGCCTCCAGACCCTACCATTTCCTACACAAATTATATATAATTGCTATCTCCATAATACAGATCACCACAACACCCACAGATTAAGATCGGGGTACAATGTACCCTAGCTGTCAAATCATATACCCCCACACCATAAAATGATATGTTGTGCAAACTATTTAATGATACATGTCGAATTTACATCCAAAATAACATCATCATACATCATGAAAGGAATTAAAGTCTCCAATGATGTCACGGCCTAGCCCGTCTCGAGACTCAACACCCTATTGGGTTCCATTCTCTGGCCTATCAACTAAAAATTTTAATAAAAGGGGTGATTCTGGGCAAAACTCAGTAAGCAAGTAAGCAAAAAAATATGATGGTAAATAATGTAATAAATTGCGGCAAATAGAGTAGTAAACAATAATGCAACCAAGCAAAACATACCATGCCATATGCAGGATGTCATAGTCAGTAAAAAATAGGTTCATTAAGAATTTAATGTTAACATCTCATTAATTATTTCATACACATACTCATAATGATATTGTATACATAATTAACCGGTCAATATAGGCTTAAATACCAATATGTCATATTGCCCTTTTTATTTGCCAATCCATGACTAACTCTTACACTAGTACACGGCTCCACCATTATCCACACACTCCATAATCATCCACACACTCCTTAACAATCCACACACTCCTCCCTGAGAGGCACACAAACCAGAACACTATCCTTTCACTCTTCAGCACGTCAAGTCCATTATAGCACTCCTGGCTAGAGGCTTGGCAGGCCCACAAAGTCTCATTGTTGTATCCAGTGCTACCCCGCCCTCATCGCCCATAAACACATCCACACAAGCTGCTCAGATCAATCATAGCAATCAGGCCATCCAGGTTAATAGCAATGCCCAGCCATGCCGGCTGCCCACACAACCGCCCATTGGCCAACCAGGCCACTCCTTGCCACATGGTAAACATAGGTTGGCCCCATGATCATCATAAAATACATATATAGGCCACATTGGACTTTGTACCAATCATGCTCTAAAACTGTAATTTATCGGCACTCTTAGGAACAAAGAATACATATACATAAATTCTAAAATAAAATTTTTATTTCCTAATTTTTAAACATCCAATTTATCTAAATTTTTTTATAAATTCAAAATAATATGAAAAATATTCTATCCAAAATTTAGGTCAAAATAATGTAAATTGAGAAATTTAAAATTAAAATATGAAAATATAAAGAAAAATTTTAAACAAAATTGTGCATCTCTTTTGCCCCTCAAAATTTTTACATCAATTAGACATAACATAATAGAATTTTCGTAAACATTTTAGGTTAAATTAAGTCAAAATAATAAGATTAAAAAGAAAACAAAATTTCTTAAGGGTGGGTCGCTATCAGCATCTCATTTTCAGGGTATTTAGTGTTCATATTTTTTTAAGTGGGCAAACAGTGGAATTCGTTCATGAAATTTTGAATGCTAGTATTTAGTTATATATATTTGAACTCATAGTTTTATTTTTTAAAAATAATATCATTAAATTAGTTTCTAATCGACCTCAAGAGGAGTACTTCGTAAGGCGTTCTGTCAGTGCACTATTCATCCAAATCATCCGAATTCCATTTGATTCTCCCATTGTTTTCAATGTAATTTAATAATAATACAATACATTAATTATGATTAATTGGGGAAGATAATGCATGTTTAAAATCATGTAATGCATATACAAAATTTTTAGATTACTAGTGCCCAAATTATAATCATTCAAAGGAATCAAATTGAACTTAAAATAACTTAAAACAACTTCCTGCTTACCTTAACTCATTGAGAAATTTGCACAACTCTTATAGTCTAATTTACACCCTTAATGATACTTTAATCTCTTTCAAAATTTACAGTTTAATCAATGGCAAAAATTGCATTAAACTTCATAAAAAACATTAATGTGGGACTCGCTATACACTTAAGTGCTAATCCCTAACTAATTTTAATCCATCATTAATCATGTATCAAATAATCTAATTATAGCCCCATATCCCCTTTTAAAATTTCCAACAACCCTAGTGATTTAGGGTTTGAATTTTCGTCCATTTTCCACATGATTTTGCATGAATTTTCTTTCTAAACATCTTTAACATGTAAAGTAGATTAAACACTTATCTTAATCTTCAAGCAGCAATAGTTGGTCCCACTATTTAGCAACCAATCTTCAAATTTGAGTGGCTAGCACTCATTTAATCCATAAGAAATTGGGAACTAGAGCCACTAACCAATTGAATCAACATTTACTAGTGATACTTTGAAGCAAAATTCACTAAATTTGCAAGTTGGGATGATGGGGGAAAGAAACCCATGTTGAAGAAACATGGGGAAATGCTTGCACATTGGGAGAAGATGGGGATAGCTATTACATTGAAATTTATATTGATTTTTTTATAGTCCATGCTCCACCTAATTCTATACACATGCGCTTATCTTTGATTTGCAAAATTGTATCCGGTCCTCATGTTTGGCACATGTAAATCATTCAATTAATAAATCACTTGTCCAAATTAATTATCAATCTATTAAAATAATCTTTACATAATTGTATTACTTATTTCTTAATTAAATTCAGTTTAAACCAAAATTTGGAAGAAATTACTAGCAACTTAATTTTTCAGCTTTCTGCATGCAAATTTTGATTTTTTTACTTGTAAATCATTCATTAATATATTTCCTCATCATCCCCACAATTAATATGTATTTTCCATCCATTTTTGCTATTTTTCTCTAATAAAATTTAATATTTTCTTGAATTTACACCTTCGACATTCCACCGCTTTAAATTCATTTACTTTTTCACTTAAATAATTTATTTAACACACTTTTAATGTATTCCCAAATTCATCATCTTATTTATATTAATAATCCCCTCCGTTTCATATACTTTTCATAATAATTTTCTCATAAATTTAATTATAAGCAAGTCAAACCAACAAAAATCACCAAAAATTTACAGTAGCAAAATTTTACATTTTTAAAATTTTCAAGGCCTTACATTCCACCCTCATTATACATTCTCAAACTCCCATGCAGCCTCATCTTTTGAGTGACAACTCCATTGCATTTTAACTAGGGGAATGACTTTATTCCTTAACTGCTTTTCTCTTCTGTCTAGGATACAGACTGACTTTTCAACATACTATAGATTCTCACTTAACTGTACCTCTTTTGGTGCCAAAATATGAGAAGGATCTCTCCATAGTGATGAAAAATGAAACACATCATGGATTCCACTCAATGAACATGGTAATGCAATACGATAAGCCACCTTACCAATCCGTTCTAATATCTTATATGGCTCGACATATCTAGGGCTTAGCTTGCCCTTGGGGCCAAATTGCACCACACCTGTCATAGGTAACACTTTAAGAAAGACCCAATTTCTGACTTGAAACTCTAGATCCTGCCGTCGTGTATCTGCATAACTCTTTTAGCAAGACTATGTAACTTGGATCTTCTCCTTGATCTGGGCTACTTTTTCAATTGTATCTACAATCATTTGTGGCCCTACAATAGCAGTCTCCCCCACTTTTGACCCGGCACTTACGTCCATACAATTCCTCAAAAAGAGCCATGCCAATGCTAGAGCGATAACTATTATTGTAGGTGAACTCCACCAAAGTAAGATAGTGACCCCAGGCTTTGCCCCATTCGAGGACACAAGCTCTCAACATGTCCTCTATCTACTGGTTCACCCTCTCTGTCTACCCATTAGTCTAGGGGTGATATGTACTATTGAAATCTAGACGTGTACCCATAGCCTTATGCAGAGCTATCCAGAACTTAGATGTAAACACTGATCCACGGTCAGAAATAATAACCTTAGGCACACCATGTAGTCTCACTATCTCCTTTTGATAAATCCATGCTTATTTCTCCATAGTGTAAGTAGTGTGAATGAGAATAAAGTGGGCTACCTTAGTTAACTTGTCCACTATAACCCAAATACTATCATAACCAACTGTAGTCTTGGGAAGACCTATAATCAAATCCATAGTGATATCTGTCTACTTCCACTTTGGGATCTCAATTGGCTGTAATAACCCACCAGGCCTCTAGTGTTTGGCCTTTACCATTTAGCATATTAGACACCTTGCCACATACTGAGCCATATCATTTTTCATGCCATGCTTCCAATACTATAACCTCAAGTCATGATATATTTTGGCACTGCTTGGGTAGATGGTATAAGGTGAATAGTGTGCCTCCTCTAGTAATTTTTGTATTACGACAGAATCTCTAGGCAATGCAAGCCGATTCTGGTATCTCAGGATGCCATCCGCACCAATAATATAATCAGGTAGTCCATTGCTTAAGCTCTCTCTCTCTCTTAGTTTCTGAAATTCCTTATCTGTAGTCTCCATCTAAGCAATCCAAATCTCATCTAGCAAAGTGGGCGAAATCGATAACTAACATAACTATGCCACTAACCCTCTCATTCCCACATACAACTCAATTTACCTCATCTCTTCAAATAACTCATTCCTTTGTGTGAGCAGACATGCCATGCTACTGCCTGATTTCTTACTTAGTGCATCTGCTACAACATTTGCCTTGCCTAGATGATAATGGATATTCAAATCATAATCTTCTAGTAGCTTAAGCCATCGCCTCTGTCTCATATTTAGCTATTTTTAAGTGTAAATGTACTTCAAGCTTTTATGATTCGTGTATATGTAAAACTTTTCACCATAGAGATAATGTCTCCATATCTTTAAGGCAAATATGACAGCTGCTAACTCTAGATCATGGGTGGGGTAGCTCCACTCATGTGGCTTTAGTTGGCATGTTTCCTAAGGAATAACATTTTCATGCTGCATCAATACACACCCTGATCCATATTTAGATGCATCACTATATACTACAAATCCACCCCGTCCCATAGGGACCATGAGAACTAGAGCTTCTATTAGCCTCCTCTTTAATTCCTGGAATGCTACCTCACATTGATTATTCCATTTGAACTGTACTCCCTTACGAGTCAACTGTGTAAGAGGTACAACTATAGTAGAGAATCTCTTAACAAATTGGCGGTAATAACTCGCCAATCCCAAAAAACTGTAAACTTCTATCACTGTAGTAGGTCAAGGCTAGTTTGCCATAGCTTCAATCTTATGTGGATCTACAGAAATACCAGCTCTTGATATAATATGTCCCAAAAATGCTACCCTGTTCATCCAAAAGCTGCATTTCTTTAACTTGGCATACAACTTTTCTTCTCTCAGTCACTGCAAAACCAATCTCAGGTGAGTTTCATGCTCCTCTTTACTTTTGGAATAAATCAGAATGTCGTCTATAAATACAACCACAAAGTGATCTAAATATGGTCTGAACACCCTGTTCATGAGATCCATGAAGACTATTGGAGCATTAGTCAATCAGAATGGCATTACTAAAAACTCATAATGTCCATACTGGGTTCTGAATGCATTCTTCGGCACATCTATCGACTTAATCCTCATCTGATGATAGCCCGACTGAAGATCAATCTTTAAGAACACAGTAGCCCCTTGTAACTGATCAAGTAAGTCATCTATGCAAGGCAATGGATACTTATTCTTGATTGTCACTTGTTGAGCTCTCGGTAGTCAATGCATTGGTGTAGTCTACAGTCCTTGTTTTTCACAAACAGAATGGAAGCACCCCAAGGTGACACACTAGGGCAGATAAATCCCTTATCCATCAACTCTCGCAACTGCACCTTCAATTCTGCCAGTTCCACTAGTGCCATTCTGTATGGTGCTCTGGATATAGGTTCTACCCAAGGTTGGAGGTCAATACTGAACTCAACTTCCCGCTCAGGAGGTAATCAAATAGTTCTCCTGGAAACACATCGGGAAAGTCTCTCACAACTGAGATATCCTCCGCTGATTTGTGCTGAAAATGCACATCTATGACAAAAATCAAATAAGTTTCATGCTCCTTCTGCACTAAACTGAGATCTCTCATAGCAAAAATTAGCTTGGGAGCTTCTCTTGAAGATGAACTCCGAAAAGTGATATTTATCTCATCAGGAGTCTTCAAGATCACCTGCTTGGTCTTGCAATTTATGTTGGCTTCATGCTTAGCCAGCCAATCCATCCCCAATATAATATCTAATCCTTCCATGTTTAATACTATCGAATTAGAATAGAAACACCTGCTTTCAATTACCATGAGAAATGCATAACATTTTTCTGAGGCTGTACTAACTTCTTTTAGTGGTGTGGAGACCTCTACAAATTGACGCATGGGACATGTAGACAAGCCAGCTTTATGAATAAATGCAATAGACACAAAAGACTGGAAAGTACCTGTATCAAATAAGACATATGCCATATAGTTGTAGATGAGGAGATTACCTATAACCACATAATCCATTACCTATGCCTCCTGCACTGTGGTAGCCTGTACAACTGCCATAGTCTAGGCCCTCTACTTTGCAAACTGCTGTCTTGGTGGTACAATGTCCCACGACCTTGGCCTCTCATCCGTGGGCCACCATGCTCAGGCTGGGGAGGTGCCCTAGAAGTAACTCTTTCACTATTCCCCTGAAGAGTGGGACAATGTAGTCTAATGTGGCCTTGCTCGCCACATTGATAACAAATAATCAGTCTTCTCTACTCTACTCCCCGTGGCTGGTTGGCTGTCTGGCTCTGCTCTGGAGACCAAGTAGGGGTCTGCCTAGTAGGCTTCCTTTCCTCTCTCTCAAAGCAGGACAAGGCGTCCAGATATGTCCAGGCTGGCCACAATGATGACATGTCCTCTCAGAGGTGACTCCACTGCTCGGCTTAATATGGGGCTTCTTCTTCTGCCCCAAGTCACCTGTTCAGGCACGCCACCTTTCTTGAAATTTTTGGCACTCCTCTTTCTCTCTCTTAGCTATTTGGGCCCGCTCTAAAATATCATCATATCTAGTGAGCATAAAGAGAGTCACATTCTGTCTGATGCTTCATTGTAGACCCTACTGAAATTTCTGGGCTGCCTCCGCAGAGTCTACTTGGGTCCATGGTACAAATCGGGCCAAGGAGCAGAACTACTCATCATATTCTGCCACAGGTCTCCTCCCCTACACTAGTGTCATGAAATTAGTCATCCGCTTTGCTCTCTCACTGGTGGGTACATAATGGTGGAAGAGCCTTCTCTAAACTCTTCCCATGTCAGACCAGCTCCTGCAACTGGCAAGGTCACCCTCTCCGTCTTCCACCAGCATTCGGCCTAGCCCTCTAGCTGGTAGACAACATACTACACCTTTTGCTCCTCGGGACACTGCATATAGGTGAACACCTTCTACATCCCGGAGATCCAGTCATCCACGACCCTATAATCGCTCTAGCCTCTAAATACTGGCGGCTTCATATTGTTGAAGGCCTTCATCTTTAGCCCCGAACTTAGGTGAATCTGCGAAGTTTGGCCCACTTCTACTAATGATTTCGACACATGGGTCAGCCTCCCAGTGGGTCCATCAATGTGAGTAGGGTCATCTATCAGTCTCCTCTGAGCCTGTATGAAGTCCTGCACTGTTTGGGTAAGGCTGGCTACCATTGAGCAAACTCTGGTCTGGCTTTGGGTACTGTACCACCAGCCCCTACCAATTCCTATATGGTCTCTGGCTGCTGCCTCACCCCAGGCTCCAGAATAACCTCTTCTTCCATCTCATTAGAGGCTGGCCTTGAGCCATTGGCTCAAGTTGGCTAACTCTGCTCTCTCTGATCCTCTCTAATCACCACACCTGTGTATTAGGATCGAGTGGTTCACCTTGGTGGCTCCTCCTCCACCATAGGCACCTTTCCCTTGTCCACTCGCCCCTTGGGTGCCATTACTGCACAATATCACATTCACAGGTCATATATATACATAATATTACATTTCTAATCTATACACTTTCATAATCATACTTGCTCAAGTTCAATGACTCAAAATGAAAGATTCATGTTTATAGGCAAAACTAACTCTCACGGATGTTTCTAAAATATATTAATGCAACCTAAGCATGTCATTACTTAATGATTTGATAGTCATACTTCACACTTATACCACTTTGGGTGCATCAGTCTTTGATACGACCTATAATGCCCCTTTCTCCTTGGAGTGTCACTAGTGGTAAATACAAAGAAAATTTTGGTAGAATCTCCCCTGATTTATCACTGTTATCCTATATACAACATACTAAACCACAATAATTATATAATAAATAAACTCAAATATACAAATATAATATGGCCACCTCCAGGCCCTATCATTTTCTACACAAATTATATATAATTGTTGCCTCCATAACACGCATTACTACAATACCTACAGACCAAGATCAAGGTACAATGTACCCTAGCTGTCAAATCATATACCCCCACACCATAAAATGACATGTTGTGCAAACTATTTAATGGTACATGTCTAATTTAGATCCAAAATCACATCATCATACATCATGAAAGGAATTAAAGTCTCTAGTGATGTCATGGCCTTCCCTTATAACCCTCTTGGGTTCCATTCTCTGGCCTGTCAACTAAAAATTTAAATAAAATGGGTGAGTTTGGGCAAAACTTGGTAAGCAGGTAAGCGGAAAAATATGACTATAAATAATATAATAAACAACAATAAATAGAGTTGTAAACAATAATGTAACCAAGTAAAACATGCCATGCCATATGCTAGATGTCATAGTCAGTTAATGGTTAGGTTCTTTAAGATTTTAAAGTTAATATCTCAGTAATTATTTAATACATATACTCATAATGATATTGTATACATAATTAACTGGTCAATACAGGCTCAAATACCAACACGTCATATTGGCCTTTTTTTTCCCAATCCATGACTACCTCCTATACTAGTACATAGCTTCACCATTATCCACATACTCCTCCCTGAGAGGCACACAAACCAGAACACTATCCTTTCACTCTTCAGCTTATTAGGTCCATCCTGACACTCTTGACTAGAAGCCTGCCAGGCCCACTCAACCATACAACTGTATCCAGTGGCACCCCACCCTCATCACCTCACAAGAGTACCAGTTCTCTATAAACACACCTATGTAAGCTACTTAGGCCAATCATAACAATCAGGCCATCAAGGCTAATAGCAACGCCTGGCCAAGCCGGCTGCCCACACAACTGTCCACTGGCCAACCAGGCCAATCCTTGCTAAATGGTGAACACAGGTTGGCCCCATAGTCATCATAAAATACATATATGAGCCACACTAGTCTCTACGCCAATCAGGTGCCAAAATCAAAATTTACCGACACTCCCAGGGGCGTAGAATACATATACATAATTTCTAAAATAAAATTCTTATTTTCTAATTTATAAATATCCAAATAACCTAAATTTTTTTTGATTACCAATAAATTGAAAAATATTCATTCCAAATTTCTTGTCAAAATAATGTAAATTGAGAAATTTAAAATTAAAATGTGAAAATATAAAGAAAAATGTTAAATGGATTTATCCATCTCTTTTGCCCCTCAAAATTTTTACATCAATTGCAAACTATATAATAGAATTTTTATAAAAATTTCAGGTTAAATTAAGTCAAAATGAGAAGACTAAAAATAAAAAAAATTCAAAAGGACGCTATTAGCATCTCATTTTTGAGTATTTAATGTTCATATTTTTTTGAGGTATCAAATAGTGGAATTTGTTCATGAAATTTGGTATGGTAGTATTGAGTTATGTATATTTAAATTAATATTTTTATTTTTTCAAAATAACATCACTAAATTAGTTATTAATCAACCTCAAGAGGGGTACTTGGTAAGGTGTTCTGTTAGTGCACTGTTCATCTGAATCATCTGAATTCCATCTAATTTTCCTATTGTTTTCAATGCAATTTAATTCATAATAATACAATACATTAATTATGGTTGCATGGGGCTGATAATGCATGTTTAAAATCATGTAAATTATTCTCTTTTACCAATGTTACCTATTCTCTGGCGCCTATCACACTTTGCAAACAAGGCATGAGCATCCCCAAAAATAGTTGACTAGTAAAAACAAGATTGAAAAACCTTAAGAGCCATCTTCTTTCCTCCAAAATATCCTCCATAGCTGAATGTGTGGCAATGACTCAAAATGCTTTTCTATTCCTCTTCTAGTATGCGACATCTAATGATTTGATCTAGACAAAGCTTAAACAAAATTGGATTATACCAGAAATAATGTTTTGTTGTATAAAACAACCATCTCCTTCCCCGTGAATTCAGATTTGGATTAAAAAATCCTTTAACCAAATAGTTAATAATGTTAGCATATCAAGGTTCTCTTCCCTATACAAAAAACAATTATTCATTAGGAAAAATTTCATTGATGGAATTAGTTTCTTCCTCCTTTCCTTGCTCAAAGTCAGTTTCTTCCACCAGTCTGGATAGATGATCATCTATAACATTCTCACTTCCTTTCTTGTCCTTAATTATAAAGTCAAATTCTTGAAGCAATAACACTCACCTAATCAACCTAGGCTTGACATCTTTCTTGGTCAGCAAATATTTCAATGCAACATGATGAAAATAGACAATTATCTTAGAACCAATTAAGTATGAATAAAATTTTTCCAAAGCAAACACAATTGCGAACAATTCTTTTCCAGTAGTAGAGTAATTCAATTGTGCTTCATTCAAAAGTTTTGCTTGTATAATGAATTATATGAGGCAATTTATCTATTCTTTGTCCTAAAACAGCACCAACAGCAAAGTCAAATGCGCCACACATAAGCTCAAATGGATGAGACCAATCAGGAACTGACAAAATTAGAGCCATAGTTGGTTTTATTTTCAAGATATTAAAAGCAACAAGGGACTCATCATCAAAATAGAAAGTCATATCTTTCGCCAACAGGTTACAAAGCGGCCTACAAATCTTTGAAAAGTCCTTTATGAACTGTCTGTAGAAACCTACATGGCCAAGAAAACTCCTCACTCTCTTAACTTAAGTTGGGGCTGGTAACTCAGCAATCACCTCAATTTTTGCCTTGTCAACTTTAATGCCTTTACTATAAATAATGTTTCTCAACACAAATCCTTATTTAACTAAGAATTGTCACTTCTCCCAACTTAATGTCAAGTTCATTTCAACACACCTTTTACGCATCACTTTCAAGTTATTAAGGTAATCTTCAAATGAGTCTCCAAAGATAGAAAAATCATCCATGAATATCTCTATAAACCTTTCAATCATATCAGAAAAAATGGACATCATACACCCTTGAAAGGTTGCAATAGCATTGCTCAAACCAAAAGGTATTCTCTAATAAGTAAAAGTTCCAAATAGGCAGAGGAAAATTGTCTTTTCCTGGTCTTCTGGAGCAATAGAAACCTAATTATAACCTAAAAAACATCCATAAAATAATAGTAAGCATGACCTACCAATTGTTCAAGCATTTGATCAATGAAAAGAGAGAAAAATGATCCTTTCTTGTGGTTGTATTGAGTTTTCTATAATCTATGCGCATCCACCACCTTGTAGTCATTATCATTGACACCAACTCATTATTATCATTTTTAACAATAGAAATACTAGATTTTTTTGGAACCACATGAACGAGACTTACCCATTTGTTGTCAGAGATCAGCATCGAACAACTTGATTACTTCTACTCCAACATCTTTTTGCATGTGTGGGTTACGCTTCCTTTGAGCCTACCTAGAAGGCTTTGCATCATCTTCCAACAAAATCTTATGCATGTATATAATGGGGCTATTTCCTTTGATGTTAGCTAATGTCCAACCTATGGCCTCCTTGTGCTGTCCTAAAATAGTCAAAAGCTTGTTCTCTTCATTAGAAGACAAGTCAACAACATTTATAACTAGAAATATATCATTCTCGCCAAGAAATATGTACTTTAAGTTCTATAGTAGTTGTTTCAATTCCATTTGGGGTGGTGTGACAATTGATGGTTCCAATTTGGGGTTCGCATGCATTAACCCTTCCTTTATAACTCATCTCTATCTTGCTTTGCACTATCGAGTTTTTCTGTAAACTCCATTATTTCTTCATCTTCCTTGAATTCATCAGTAGTAAGCACCAGCTCTAGCTTGTCTTCTATTTCCTATTGCACAAAAGTAGATAATACATGTGAGTCCAAATCATCTTTCTAAAAACAACCTTTAGGATCTGAAGATAAGGCTAAAAAATTGTAAACAAAAAAATCCATGGTCTCATCCAGAATAGTCATTTTCAATTTTTTATTCTGCACATCTATGATTGTCTTTGTTTATAGCCATAAATGGGCACCATATGAGAATGGACACCTCTCTCTAGAATTAGTTGCCTCTCCATATCAAGAATAACAAAATTTACAGGAATAATCAATTTATCAATCTACACTAGAATATCTTCTACAATGTCTCTAGGATATTTCACTTATCTATCTTCAAGTGTTATAGACATTGTGATAGGTTTCAAATAACCTAAACCAAGCTATATATAAACAAAATAAGGCTTTAGATTGATACTAGCATCCAAATCCAATATTGCCTTTACCTTGTTTATGCCTCCAACAATAATAGTGATATTGAAACCACCTGGATCTTTTAGTTTTTGGAGGGGGATTTGTTAGGAAAACTACACTGGTTGCTTCTAAAACTATCACCTTCTCATGTGACTCATACTTATGCTTCCTTGGGCTTAGTTCCTTCAAAAACTTAGCGTAACCTAGCATGTTCTTAATCATATCGAGCAAAGGTAATTTAACATTGACTTTAGAAAGGATATCATAAATATCAGAAAATGACTTGTCCCATTGCTTTGCTTCAATCTTCCTAGAAAAGGTACTGGTGGATCGTGATGTGGTGGTGGCTTGTAGTTGACCGGAGGGCCAACTATTGGAAACACAGCCCTCCTTGAATTTACCTCCTCTTCTTCCTTTTCCTTCCCTTTGTCTGTTACTGCAGAAGCATTAGATTCATCAGTTTTTTCACCAACTGTGTTATCAATTACCTTTCCACCTCTCAATGTCATGATTGCTTTTGCTTGCTTTGGCTAACTTGGTAACTTTCTAAGTGTGTGACTCTACAATCTGCCCTAACTGTGTCTCCATCTTCTTCATAGACACCTCAATGCTTTGAAATCTTGTTTCATTATTTTGGAATCTTGTTTCATTATTTTGGAACTAAGTTTGAGTTACTTGAATGAAACTCTACATAGTTTCTTCAAGAATAGGCTTCTTTGTTTGAAAAGAAGTTTCAGATTGATTCTAATTTTGATTTTTGTTTCATGAAAAATTTGGATGACTTCTCCAACTAGGAATATATGTATTTGAATAAGGATCATTATGAGATTATTAGTTGTAGAAATTCATGACATTTGCTTGTTCAGATCCTCTTGCATAATTTTCATTGGAAGGTTAACCATTGGGTGAGTGACCTGAAATACCACACATAGAACATACCTCAGTAGGGGTAGGTTATTTTAATTTCCCTATCATAGAACACATCATCTTCATCTTCTTGGAAAGCTCTAAAACCTGCATAGAAAGTTCAGTGTTAGAATTCACTTCATACATTCCTCTCGACCTACCTCTAACACTTTTCTGATGCGAGTTTGCTCCAAGCATCTTATAAAATCACGTTTCGTTTTCTTTCAAGGCTCCACCTGCAGCATTATCAACCTCATAGAAGAATTGATTAAGCAACTCAAGAGGATAATGATGGTGAGGATATTAAATCAGTAACACTTTAAATCTTTCCCATGCCTTATGGAATGCTTCACCATCTAGTTGAGAAAAAGTTGCAATCTTACCCCTTAATTCTACAATTTTAGCATGCGAATAGAATTTACAAATGAACTTATTATAAATTACATCCCATGTGGTAAGTAACCAAGGAGCTAATGACATGAACTAGGTCTTTACTACATTCTTGAAGGTGTATGGGAAACATCTTATGCGTAGCTGATGCTCAATTAAACCATAAAAAGGAAAAGTTTGAATAGTAGAGTAAAAATCACACATGAATGTTAAAGGATCTTTTATAGATACACTATGAAAAGAACTAAGCATGTTAAAGTATATATGCGTTAGTTCATAGTTCCTAGCATTGTTATTCTAAATAATGCGTGAGGGTGAAATTCCTATAGTTGGGCACATAAACTCCGTCATATGCTGTTGAGCTTGTTAAGTCACTCTATTGTCCATGTCGTCGGCCATCTGTTATTCTCCTTCACTTATATTCTCTAGATCATTTTTAATTATGTTAATACAATCATTTACTAGAACTAATATTGGATTCAGTGATCGTCTACCTTGTATTCATAGTTTTGTAAAAGAAAGAAAGAAAAATAAAAAAACTTAAAATCCTAAATGCAATAAAATACAACAAAGCAAAAGAAAAATTGTAACTAAATTGATCTAATCAATTTGAAATCAATTCCCTGGCAATAGTGCCAAAAACTTGATGGTCAAATTACACTTCCTTGCAAGTGCATGAGTGTATAGTAGTACAATATGCAAAGCGATGGTCGATCCCATAGAGAACTATCTAAACTAATTTAATTAAATATAGTTACAGAAATAAAAACTACTCTGAATCAACAAGTTGAAGTGGAAATTGAATAAACAAACTTATAACTGAAAAAATGACATTGAGTAATGTAAAAGAGATTCTAAGGTTGCAAGAGTCTAGGGATTTGATTTCTCCACTGAATGATATCCTATGTTGTTGAGATGTTGGCATCAATTCATTATCTTGGGTTCATTATATCAAATATATACTTATTATCATTAGGTATGTAGGTTTAAATCAAGTATTTTTCACTCCTTCCAATTACCTATGGTGTGTAGCATAATTGAGGTGAAAATCTATTAAGATTAGAAGAGCTTTAATGAATAAAATAGATTGGTTTAGCATAAGATGTTTATCATAACCAAGTTCACAAACAATCAATTTAATTCATAGAATTGGTAATCAAACAATTCAATCAATTAAATAGTTACAATAAACATGATGAATAAAATAACATAAAACTGAATTAACCAACCAAAAATCCTTGTTAACCATAGAATAACAATGAGGGCTACATCTTTTAGTTCATGCTAAAAGCAGAAAGAACACTCTTGAAAACATGCATGTTGCAGAATTTAGAATCTCTCTTACTCCCTTTGCTTCTCATGTACACTCTTCTTTGCTGAACTCTCTTTGTGTGTGTCACTTTGTTTTGAATGTCCCTTTAAATAACCCAAGTAGCAAGGTTTTAGTAGAACTCCATCATGAACTACAATATCTCTACTCAAAGAGTTTCGCTTCTAAGAATAACTTAGTCTTTCCACACAAAAAGATAGCTCTGTGTCATTTCCAATGCATAAAAGTAGGAGTTCTAAAAATAACTGAGTTGTTGCATGTCTTGGGTTCCAAATTTGCAACACAACTTATGCTCATAAATTAGCTACTAAATATACCCTAACTGGCATGCGTCTTAGATTCTTCAAAACATATAAAATTCCCTATTTCGCACTCTATTTCATCCCAAGTTGTTTTCCACCTTTTTTTAAAATTTCTACATTATCCAAAGTTAATTTCTGAACATTGAAGTGGTAGAATTGTGTCTCTATCCAAAATCACTTCATATGTCTGGAGTTATTTTTTGGACTAAACAAATCTAGAGTAGTTTTAGTATTTTAATCATAACTTTTTTTCTAAACTCAAAATTAAGTGATTCTTAATTCATTGGATAGATAATTTGAGGAGATACAACTTTCATGTTATCACTTTGTTTGAATTAGCCCCTTTCTATTCCACGAATCACCTCAAAATAATGCCTTTTGATAATGTCTGTAATTGTTACTATTTCAGATTGAGTGAACTTTCAAATTGAGTTACAGCTTCTTGAGATAGTTGAAGTATTTTAGTCATAACTTTCTCATACAAACTTAGAATCATATGATTCTTGATGCATTAGAAATTTAAAAACAAAGGATAAAACTTTTATGTTGAATACATTTTCCAAATTTGTCTCCATAAATATCATAATTTTCCTAAAAGTAATGCTTTTTGTAATCTTTAGCTTCTTTTTATAGATTTTAACACTTGAAATAGAAAGAAACTCTATTGTATGCAATATTTACTTGAATGTCAATATAAACCACTAAAATAACATCAAAAGAGGATCCAAAATATGTGAATTTTGGTATAAAAATGTGATATATTATGAGCTTATCACCCATTCTTGATTCCTTAACCACCGAGTTACTTCTAAGTTTAGTTCTTCTACTCTAAATATATTGAAATCAAAGACTCTTCCTTTTTAACTACTCTCTTATTCTCACAATATTTCTAATATTTCTTGAAGGAAGATAATTTGTTGTTGAATATTACCTAAAGAGTATTGCCTCTAATTTTTCTCAATTTCTTTCTAGTGGACTCTTCCTCTTTACTTTCCCTTCTTCTTATTCTTCTTGACTTTATTTTTGCAGAGCCTACTAACTTGCTTGCTCCACTCCCTCTATTCTTACCATTTGCAGCAGCTGGGTTTAGGGTTTTGAAGGAGGAAGGGTTTTGGAAGGATTTTCAGAAGAGTGAGAGGATTTTCTTGAAACGAGAATGGAATAATGGAGATTTGAAAGTGTAAAAAATGACTTGAAATTGTTGGGTCGAACTCTCCTATGATACGTAGGGTGTATGGCGAAGTTGGAAACCTAGAGATATGGGGGAAATAGATGGGATGTGCAAGCGCATAAAATGGAATGCAATAGAAGCACACAAGCACAGAAACAGTAAGAACACAAGGATTATAATGGTTCAAGCCCCCTTGGCACCTATTCTACTCTTGTAGGTTTCCCCAACCTTAGGTTCCACTATAACCTATGGAATCACCTTTGGTTTCCTGAGCTAACCAAGCACTCTTACAATGATGGTTTTCCACTAAGCTTACTACCAACTTATACATAACTCTTATGATGATGGTTTTCCATTGAGCTCACCACTAACTCAACTTGGTTTTCAGAGATAACTAGAAACTCCTCTTTACATATACAACATGCACAAGAAAATGTCTCTAATTAGGCTAAGATGTACACACAATTAAAGCTCAACTATAAAGGATAAAACCTTAAGCACATTACAACAATTCGAACTCCTTGAGATGGAAATGATGTAGCCTTGAAGTCCCTTAATCTCCATAGTACCTTGGAGTGAATGCTCTTAGGAAACTTGAATGGGGTAATTGTGATTGATTAGTGTTAAGCTTATGAAATCCTCAAGCTTCATGTTTCTCTTTAATGGATTGTCCATTTATACAATCCAGAGAGACTTTGAACCATTTGCAAGAAGACTATTTCAATATGCCCATTGTAGTGCCACATGGATTTTTGACCATTGGAGAGCCAATTACTACTACAGGCGGTTGTGCCAATCAGCTATGCCCTAGGCAATACTACAAGCAATTGCCGCATTAGTTGCGACTATCCAATGAGAATGCATCTCCTTGGAGCTTTGCAAATGATACTTAGGTGCTTGGCATACCGGTTACCTCCCTTAAGAACCCTTGAAATGCCCCTAAAGTTTGAAACACATCTTTTCCTTTATGAAATCTTAGCAAAAACATCATTAGCTTAATTCAAGTCAAAAATAAGTTTTATTAATAATCAAAACTAGACCCTTGGGGTTAATAAAAATGAACAGGAATTCAAATTATGTCATCTGAAATTTGGTTTCAGAGCTTAGATATAGAAGTCTTAGATGTTCTCAAAAGGGTTTTATCATCATAGGGAATTATTTCTAGATTTAAGTTGTTCTAAAGTTATAACTTTAGATGTTTTGAAAATGCTTTAGCTGACACAAAAAGGCTTCAAAGGGGAAGCTATGTTTTAGATAATCTAAAATAGAGTTCAACTGTATCTTTAGATGTTCTATAGTAAAATTTCAAAACTTCTGAAGGTGTCCAAGTGCTTCTAGTTTTGGAATTTATGAAGTTAGCTCGATCTTCAGATGTTCTAAAGTGAAGTTTCAGAACTTCTAAAGGTGTCTTAGTTTTCAGAATTTAAAAATTTATGCAATAAGCTGCAAAACAACATCCAAAGTTCTTTCAAAACTTCTGAAAGAACCTTCGAAATTGATCAATTACTAGAAAACTTAAGCAAAACATGGAATATGTGATTTAAAATCATTAAAATCATAAAAGATATAACTAAGAGCATTTTGAGATATGACAATGACATGCATTCATATATATATATATATATATAGCAGTGTGATCATGTGACTAAGAGCATTATATGATCATCATATGATAAATATTTCATGCATGTGGATCTATCATGCCTACCTCCCTTCTAATTTTTACAAAATCTCCTTTGGGGGTGGCTTAGTGAAAATATCTGCTAACTGATCTAGAATTGGTACATATTCTAAGAAGATATTGAGATTTTGCCCATGATCTCTAATGAAGTGATGCCTAACTTGTATATGTTTAGTTCTTGAATGCATAATTGGATTCTTTGTCAGATTAATTGCACTGTTATTATCATATCTGATGGGTGTATCAATATACTTCAAGCCATAATTACCTAGTTATTGTTTTATTCAGAGAATTTGTGCACAATAACTACTTGTTGATATATACTCAGTATCAACAGTTGATAATGCAACAAATGTCTATTTCCTGGAGAACCATGATATGATCATGCTTCTAGGAAGTTGACATGTCCTTGAAGGACTCTTTCTATTTACTTTATAACCAGAAAAATATGCATCTGAGCACCCTACTAATTAAAAGTTTGAACCTTTTGGATACCATAAACCAAGGTTTTGTATATCTAAGAGGTATCTAAAGATTCTTTTAACAGCAATAAGATGCGATTCTCTAGGATTTGACTGAAATCTATCATACATGCAAACACTAAACATGATATCAGGTCTATAGCAGTTAAGTGCAGAAGAGATTCTATCATGCTTGTATATAGTTTTGCAAAGATGGATTTACCTTTTTCATCTTTGTCCATCTTGATTGATCTACTCATTGGAGTACCCAAAGGCTTTCCACCTTCTAACTCGAACTTCTTTAGGAGTTCTTTAGTATTTGTTGTAACAGGCTCTACCACACTGTAAGCCCCTTGCTTATAGAAATATAAATTTATAATAAATTTGTATAGAGTAAGTGCCTCTAACTTGGGGGCAATTTTGTACACAAATAAATATTATCTAATAAATACTATAAAAACGAAAGCAATAAATTCAAACTCCTTGATGTTTGATGCAAATATAGCTTTAAATATGTTGTTCAAAGTTCAATGCAGATAGAGTTGAATGCTTGAAAGAAAAACTTTGAAGTCTCATAAATGCTCCCTCAACTTCTTATCTTCAAGAGATTTGAATTCTCTTTTTATACTCTTGGAAGAGCTCTTAGCCATCAATGATTACTTATGAAAATTTTCTTACCATTTTCTACACTTAATGTAATATACCTTACAAGTATGCATTATAACTTTTCTAGTTAAACTTCAGAACATTTGAAAGTCGATTACCCTATTAGTTACCATTGTCGCATTTAATTTCAGAGCTTCTAAAGGTCTCTTTCATTTCTTTTGAACTTTGGCTTGGTCTGAACCTTATTCCAGTGGTGCACTTCAGATGATCTGAAGTTAGTTACTTAACCTCTGAAGTTCCTTTTGGCGACTGGCTATTGCAATGACTATATTTTCTTTTCTAAAGCCTATGTTTATCATTTGAAGCATCTTCTTAAGGACTTCCTTGCTTCTACATTAACTTCAAATTATTCCTTTTGACCTCTAATGCATTTAATTCTCCTTCTGAATTTGTCCTGAAGCTTTCAGACCTTTTGATGGCTTCAATATGTTTTGAACTTAACTTCTAAGATCCTGAGACATGAAGTTCACTTATGAAGGTCATGTCCATGATCTAAAGCATCTTTTGAGGATATTCTAAAGATTTTAGATGTAGCTTTTGTGCTTTCAAACTTGACTTTTAGATATTTTGAAGGCTTTTTTATATTCTGAACTTATTCCTTTTAATTTCAAAAGTATTGCAGTGCATCTAAATTCTTTTCTAATTTCAAAATTATCCTCTAAAATATTAACTATGGTGAAATTGAACTTGATGTGATCGTATACACACTATTTGTTATGAATTTTCAAATGTAAGTGCACGTGTCATCAATAAGTAATAAAAAGTAATTAAGAGATCGTTCCCATGAGGACCATGTATACCAAGTACCAAATTACTCTTAACTCTAAATTTTGTTTAAAGAATTGAAATGTGGTAAAAATATGGAAATGTAAGAAATATAAACTAATGGAGTTAAGTAATGGTGCAAAAATAGGATAGATAGAAGAGATTAATGGTTAAGACATCTAGGGGTTCACCAATTTACTGGATTAATCTTATTTAGTTTCAACTACTTTAAGCAATCAATGTTTATTCCTATGTTAATAACAATCTTCCTTGTTTAATTGTTATTCTTTCATAATTCATAAAAACCTATCCTAGTTAGCAAATTTCTTATATATTTATAAAAATTTTGAACCAACCAAGATGCATTAAGATCAAGAAATTCATAATGTTACATAAGCCTCATTGATATCTCTATCATCATGACAATATTATGGTGATTAATCATGGTCTAGTTTGATTATCACTTCTCAACCTCAAATCAAATCACAAATCATGTTGAAAGGGCTAACATTTTTTCATAAGCATTAAAATCAGATTAAACACTCAACATAGATAATGAACAAGTAAAGCATGGCATTAAATAGGATGAAACCAAACAATCATAATCCAGCTACATTTTACCCCTAGAACAAAGTGTTTAGCTCATAATATAATCAAAGAAAATCATACACATTGTCTTAAACATGATCAACAAACAAAAATGGCTGAAAAGGAATAAGAAAAGATTAAACAAAACTCTTCTCCACATAGTGCTCTATCTCTTTCTGCTCTCTTCTTAGTTCTTCTTCTTTGCAAGAGAAATCACCCTTCAAATGTGTGTGTTGCAACCCCTTTCTCTATTTCCACCTTCTAACCCATGCACAAGACCCTTAGGATGTATTTCTCATCCTTTTTATACTCTATTTCTCAGGGTTTTGCCTTTTTACATCATTTTCCAATAATTTGCATATAATCCAAAGGCAAGTCACACATTTGAGTGCCACCACACTCACACATTATTTTTGTCTCATTTCCACTTGAGTGTCATGGCACTAAAATATTGTTTGCTATTTTTCACAAAAAATTCCCTTCAATTGTTGTGACACTGAGTTTTTGTGCCATGACATTCAGATGTTGCCTTCCATTCGCCATAAGAGAAATTCATCCTAGTGTCACAGCACTGGATTGCTATTCTACCAAGCCTTCAAATATAGTGTTGAGTTCCACGACATTGGATTTTAGGGTCGCAACACTAAGTTGTTGGTTGGAATTTTTGGTTCTCCTCATTTTTGCTTGCTCTCACTTTTCCATACTTCATTGCATCCTCTCCTTCCCCCCACTGATTATCTCTTGTTTTCTCCTCTCTTCTTGCTCTCACTTTCTTACAAACAAACACAAACAAAAAAACCATAAATCAGCTAGAAACAACTCAAGAACTAACTAAAACACAGGTCAAAATATATGATATAAGTGAATGAAATTCACTTATCAAATACCCCCAAACTTAACTTTTTTCTAGTCCTCGAGCAAAATAAAACAATATGAAACTAAACCTATGACTCAACACAACAAATTCTTTTACGGGAAAATAGAAAAACACATCAACAATTAGATTCACTCTTATGTGACCTCAAAATAATATCACTGATGGCTCAAATTTAATACCT
>JAYJMB010023760.1:0-39835 GCA_036873735.1 Pouteria campechiana
AAGGTTCTGACTATGAAGACTCTCTCACTTGTAGTTCCCATAAAGGAAAGGAAGTAGAGCCAAATGATTGGTAACTTTCAGATTTTCCAAAAATTCCAAGAAGAATCAAATCCGCTGCAATAACCCTTTAATTTTCTTTATTTATTTTTTCTTTACACAGCCATTTTTCAGTAGCCAATTTTGCATTTATAGCATAAAAAATTAAATGTAGCCAAACCTTGCTACATATAATAATATATGCTGCCAATTATAATTTGTTACTTATAATATCATAAGCAGGACAACTATGAGTAATGCAGTGACATTTAGTTGCATATAATATTATATACAAAACAATCTACTATGCTACAAATAAGTTATGTGCAGCCAAATTTTTCTACATAAAACAAATATATGTAGTCATTTTTGGCTACATCTAATTTTATATGTAGCCATTGTTCAATTCCCGCATATAATATTATATGCCACATTCAATTCGCTGCAATATATTAATATTATATGAATTAAGTGTTGGTCCAGTTCTGTGGTAGGCTCAAAAGGGGAGGGCTGAATTGAGTAGATAAAAATTATGGCCAAATAAAAATTAACATGCTTGAAAGGAATGAAACTTAAATTAAACAATATAAGACACTAAAGATTTTTATAATTGTTCACCCTAATATGGTACTTACTTCACTCTCTGAGTTAGCTTCCCTTTGCTACACTCAAGTTCCACTAATAAAGGTTGGTCTTCCAAGAGCTCACAAACAAACTCATATAATGTGGTTTTTCCGAGCTCATCACAAACTCACTGGTTTAAAAGATCATTAGTAAACTCGATGGTTATCTTGAGCTTACTAACAACTTATAAAATCTGGTTTTTCCTTGAGCCTGCCAAAAACTCAATTAGTTTCCAATATCACCAACAACTTATAAGGCAAATAAACTACACTAAGATTGTACTACAAATTTGCCTCTTTGCTAGGCTGATTTATACAAAAGGTTAAGCACAGATAAAATAGATATTCATTGAAAAGCAAGTTATCAATACTAAAAAAAATGATAATTATAGAGCTTGCAAGCATGCTATCTTTCATGTGGAGATTGAATATCTTGGAGGAGAATTTTTCTTTGAGAGAGGTTACTTATTTATGTGCCTTCTTCTTTTCATTTTTCTCTCTTCTTCCTTTATTTTCTTCTTCATCTTTACATTGCCTTTATAGTATCCTTTTGAAGTTTCTGCTCGTTGGTGGTGAACAGCTTCCATCAGAAATTGAAGAATGTTCTGAATTTTCTCTTGTTGAAAACCTGTCTTCTAATTAATTTGTAGCAGGTGGAAAGCCTATAGTGCTGACCTTGAAGAAGGTGAATTTTCGGCTTTAGTAATCATTGGATGAAGAAATGATGCATAGATGACTCTTTTATTGTTTTGGAAAGACTCTCATTAAGTTTGAAGAGATGTAACTTCTGAGAATACAATTGTTTACTAAGCATAAACTGCTCCCCTTTGAATTTCTTTTTGTCTTTAGTTAAATCAACTTTTTCTGGAGTTAATATGATCTATTCATGCAAATATTTGTCTAGAGAGTTCAACTAGTATTGTTCGAGGTAATTAGCTTCTACTCGTGTGACAATTTGTCCAAGTGTTTCAGCCAAAATTTGTCCAAAGAGTTTGTTTGAGGATCTTCAGTTTGTATCAAGTTAGTTTCGGACAAATTGGCTCTGAGTGGAATTATATGATGGAGTCGACTACTTTGTTTGAGTCATATGGTAGCACTTTCTTACTTTGTCTAGAGTTAGTCTCGGATGAATTTAGTCATGCGATGAAGTCCACTTCATTTGAACAACTTTTTCTTAGTATACTATAGTGCTTTTACTTTGTCCGACGACTCTGTAGTGTTCTTGCTTTATCTGAAATTAGTCTTGAACAAAATAAGTCTTCATTGAAGCACATGGATGATTGACTGGAGCTTAATTTTTTCCAAGATTGGTTCTAACTTCATCCGTAATAGAGCATCCATGATTTTGCTACTTTGTCCGAAGTCAAGTTGTGCTTCTATTATCTGATTTCAACCTTTTATCTTTGACAAATGTTGTATAAGAGTGAGTTTGTCTGACTTTGTGTGAACTAAATATGAAGCAAGATTTGTCCATATTCAGCTAAAGCAAGTCTTGTCTGGACTGACTTTTTCTGAAGAGAACTTCTTTGAGTGCTTAGGTCAGATGATTGAATCATAGTTAATCACTCTAAAAGGTTTGGATGTTATGACTTCAAATATGTTTTATAGCTTTTGAAATATTTTTAAAGTTTTAGTGTCATTCTTTCTGAGCATTTGTCTTTAATCTTTTCTTGTACGCGTTGTCCATTGATTTGATTTATTTTCCTGAATTATTTTTTATATCTGTTACTACAATACTAGGGAACATAACTGTTAATACCTTAAGTGTTCACTTATAGGTTATTTGTTCATCATCAAAACTTGGTTGTTTGCCACATACATCATTTGGTTCAACATTAAGAAAACATTATGTATATAATATTTAATTTACTTATATGCCTAAAAACATTTGAGTTGTGATTTAGGTGCCTTGTGGCTTTTGAAGGTGCATATATTATTATGAGTAAATTTTATATTTTATTAAAAATTATATATATAATATAATTTATGGTGAAAATCCCATATGAAATTAGGAATAACAATTATTCACAACTCTAATTTAGAAAAATAAATTATATATTAAATCATATAATTTTTCAAAATATTATATTTAGTAAATTTTTGTTGCATATACTATGGTATATGTAATAGAAATTTTTCTATATATAATATTGTATTTAAAATTTTATATTTTATTAAATAAACTTAATTTTCACCTTGTTGTGATAATTTTTCTCCACACTATTGTTTTTTAAAATCTTTTTTACTTGTCATATGTTGCAACTTGTGTCATTTATTAAACTAAGAAATAGATAAAGATACAAACAATTTATTAAATTAGAAAATATATAAACATAAGAAGTAAATAGTACCTTTTAACTACCTTTGTGGATAAGAATGTAGGTTTAAAGATCGATTCTAAAAACAAACACTTGATTGAAATATATTATTAAAGAACTCTACCTTTTGTGAACCTAAGCAGATCATTATTTAATTCTCAAACATTAAAAAGGGTTTTAAATATAATATATTTTATGATATGTGAGTTTCAAATATGAAATGAAGATTTTATCAAATTAAATAATATATTCTATGACAATATTTATTAACAAAATATGAAATTATGTTATCTTATTTATTTAACTTATATATGCTATAGTATATATTATTCATTTAACTCAAATCATAAATGATATAATAGTTATTATAAATGCAAAGTTTCGATGACAAACAAAACTTGATTAAAGATTATGTACTAATGGTTGTTGCCGATATTTTAGCATACAGAATTAAGTTACAGGTCTTTATAAAAATGAACACAGAAAACATATTCCATGACAACAAGGCTTGGGAAAATAAAGAAGCAAAAGACGAAGTATCACTAATAGACAAAGCACTAATGAAAAGGATTCATCTGTTTCCATTCATCTATCAAAGTGGAAGATTATATCTGATGAATGCAAAACAATATGCACATAATAGACTTCGTCTATCACAAGCAAGCCACAGTTAAGCCAATGGTCTTCTAATGACAATAGACATCAGACGAAGGATTGAAGATCTTTCAGCGGAGCAATGAAAGAATTGTGTTGTAGAGCAAAGACTTCATTTATAATAAGTGAGCCAATGATCATCTGCTATCAATAGACAAAACAAAGAAGTAAGGATCGTATGGTAGAAGCAAGACTTTGTCTATAATAATAGAGTCAATAATTGTCTACTGTCAACAGACAAAGCAGAGAAATAAGAATCGTATGGCAAAGTGAAAAGTTCATCTGGTGGAGCAACAAAATTTTATCTATTCAAAAATAAACTCAACAAATGAAGCCATGAAGAAAATTCATCTGCGCCTTGAAGCTTAGTCTGTCACTTATAACAGACAACCCATCAAACAAAGTAACAAGGAAATCCGTCTGTGCTCCAACACTTTATCTGTTACTTACAATAGACAACTGAATAGATGAAGCAATGAAGAAATGAGATATTCCTGCTTCTACTATTCAACATGTAAAGCACTGGAAAGGATGATTTGTCTGCCAGTAACGGAAAGAATGATTTGTCTGCTACTCACGAAAGACAAACTAGAAGATGAAGAAACTTTGTCTTATGAACAGTTGGACAGATACTTCATCTATCATAAGGAAAAGACGAGCAACGGTCAAGACGAATCATTGGTCTTCTCTCAACATTAATAACATTTTTTCCATATTGATGAAAAAGTTAGTCATTGCAGCAATACCTCGACTAGAGCTTCTTAAGAAACCAAAAATCATCTTCTCCAAGGCCGGTGCTGCAGGCATTTTACCATATAAGGATTAAGCAAAAGTCAGAGAATTCAAAATATGCTAATCAAAATGTCTTCTGTCATTAATAGAGCTCACCTATCACCAATGACTAGAATTCAAAGCAACTATAAATGAAGCATCATTTAAATAGGAGGAACTAACCAAGTATTGAGAAAATCATTCAAAATCTTCTTGAGAGCAATTACTGATCTAAGCTAAACCTTCTACAATCCTTCAAGAGTCAAAAGCCTTGCATTCAAACCTTCCTCAACTTTTTTTGAAGGCTCTCGACTACTTTTGGAAAAATCATTTACTTCTACATTTCAATTTTCAGAAACCTTTCCCTGTGCTTACTGAGAAATTCTTATACTTAAACTTTTGATATTCATTTCTTGTAAAATTCCTTGAGCTAGCTGTTGAGGCTAGATTCAAGGAGAGGTGTGACTCTCTGAGTCTAGACAAGATCTATTTATTCACCCCACTAGAGCTGGAATCTAGAAGAGTGTTGGGAGCATTGTAAATATGCTCCCTAGAGCTAGAATCTAGAAGAGTGTTGGGAGTACTATTGTATTTTTGCTATTGGGAATAGTGAAACCCAAGACACTAAAAGAAAAGTATTCTTGGAAGAGTGGAGTAGAGTGTTTACTTGAACTACTATAAAAATCATTATGTCTTATTTATTTGTGTCTTTGTTGATTGAGTGATTGATTGCTAGAGGAATAATTAATCCTAAATGATTTAAGAAATAATTTTAAGTAACCAATTCACTCTTCCCCTCTTAGGTTTTTGCTTTACCTTCGGGACCAATAATAACATAATATAATAGTCCAAGTACGCTGCACACATGTAGGGGATGGCCAAAGGCAGACATTCCATATGTGTTTAGCCACCATACCTAAATGAAGATTAAATAAACAAAAAAGTGGGATACAAAAATTAAACCTAAAAAGCTCACATGCTCAATTCTGCAAAAATAAGGGGGGACATCAAAAGGGAGATATCATCCTTTCTAAATAACTCGCGAGCTCAATTCTGGAAAAATAGAGGGGGAAGGGAGATCTGAAGGGAGATGTCATCCTTAAGACAAAGGAAGAGAAAGGTCAGCGTTGATGCTACCATCTTTGAGGGTGATGGGCTTCTTAGTACCATGTAGAAGATAGCTCAAGAGGGGAGGGGTGAATTGAGCATATAAAAATTATGGCCAAATGAGAATTAATGAATTAAGTAGGAGCAATGATGCTGCACATATGTGATTTTCATATCTGTTCGTTCAGTAATAGTGATTGCTTCACTCCCAAATTCAGCTTTTCTTAGCCATTCAGATAGGTAATTATGTGTTTGATGATATGTGAAATATGATGATGAGATAGTTACATACAAATTAAAACAATCAAGCAGATAATACACAATAATTTTTATACTAGTTCAGAAACCCCGTTCCTACATCTACTCTTCCAAGAGCACACACTCATTATGCCTTGGGTTCCATTAAATCCAATATAATGGAAATACAATAATGCTTCCAGCACTCTTTCAGATTCCAACTCTAAGGAGTGTAAATATTATTCTCAACACTCTTTTGTATTTCAGCTCCAGGGGGCATAAACATAGTGCTTCCAACACTCTTCTGGTTTTCATGAGCTCACCAGGAAACTCACTAGTTTCAAAGATCACTAGCAAACTAGTTGATTTTTCAAAAATGAACTAGCAATTCATGTAATGTGGTCTTCTTGAGCTCACCATAAAATCACATAGCTGATTAACATCACTCATTTTGCATATTACATTATCTCTTTTACTAGGCTAATTTGTACAAAGTTTAAGTACATATAAAATGATGGCTCCTTGAAGCTCATTAGATATCAATACTCTAGATATATGATTAAGGTAGATCTTTTAGCCTTATTATCTATTAACATAATGGAGATTGATTATTTAAGAGGAAGCATAATCTAATTGAGAGAGAGGTTACTCATTTAAGCACTATTCTCATTTTTCTCTCATCCTCCTCAATCTTCTTCGTTGACACTACACTATCTTTATATTGCTTTAGAAATTTTTTTCCATTGGAGGTAATTGGCTTTCTTTGCATGTCGAAGGTTGTTCTAAATTTTCTCCCGCTGAAAAGCTATCTTCTTGACAAACTCATTATAATTGGAAAGCATGCAGTATTGTCCTTAAAGAAGATGCCGTTTCGGTTTAGGCAAACACCAGATAAAAACTTTTATGCATGACTAAATTTTTCATCATTTTGGAAAGACGCTTATTAAGCCTAAAGGGATGTAGCCTCTGAGAGTAGCAGTCTTTATTAGAGTGAAGGCTACTTTCCTTTGAATTTTTTTCCATCTTCAACAAAGTTTGATTTGCTTAGTTTGTTTATTAGAATTTGCTTCGATTGAAAACTTGACTGGGGAGTGTAGTCAGCGATGTCTGGTATAAGTAGCTTCTACTCATCATGATATGCCACAACGATTTAGCTATAGTTTGTCTGAGAACTTTGTCTGGTCAAGTCCTAGTTTATCTCTTATAATTAACAGATAAATTGGCTCTAAGTAGATCCACATAAGAGACAACTTCATCTTTATAAATTTGTCTGAGATTGTTATAGCAATTTTACTTCATCTTCTAGTTTGTCTATTGTAAGTGACAGATGAATTATAGAGTCATAAATGAAGTTCTTCTTTTTACTATTCATTAGACAAAGTTTTCTCACCACATTAAGTATCTTTCATCAAACAAGATTTTCTTTCATCAGATGAAATAATTTTTTCTGTTAGTTTATCTGTTGTAAGTAATAAACGACTCTCATTGGCATGGATAAGGCTTCTTTATGACTGACGAATTGACTTTGTTTGTTATTTGTTTGTAGAGATTTGCAAATGAAGTTGCAAGCCACAGATGAAGTCTTTCAAATAGTTTGTTTGTTGGTTTATCTATCGTAAGTGATAAACGAAGTTACGAGGCATAGATGAATCCTCTTTCAAGCAGTTCGTCTGATGATTTGCTTGTTAGAAGTAACAGACAAATCATTAAGGGATAGACAAATCATTTCTTTAGTGGGTCGTCTGATGGTTTGTTTATTATAAGTAGCAGATGAACTTGCGGATGAAGATGACAAACAAAGTTGTTCATCTGTAGCTATTGTGTCGATTCTACTTTGTCCTGTATATCTTTTGTAGAGGATTGCAGCCAAGTTCCTTGATCTTCTTTAGTTTTAGATAGACTTTATATGAGTTACAAATGCTTGAATAATTCAACTCCATTTTTAGCTCTTCATTTGTCTGAGTTCAGCTTCGTTCCATCTATGCTTTTGCAACCTAAATTCATCTTTGTGTTGTGAATAGATGTTGAGTATGAGTAGTTTAATTGACTTGTCCATGGAATGATTTTTCTGAATCTGTTTGAGGCAAATGTTATCTGATACTGACTTTATCTGTAAGCGATTTATTTGATCATTCATTGAGGCTTTAAATTCATAGCTACAGATATTCTTTATGGCTTCTTTTCAAAGTTTTGGTGTCATTCTTTCTAAGTAATCCTATCTTTTTTCAATTAGTGGATTTTGTTTGCTGATGCATTCTCTGTATATGCTGTCCACTATATTTGAGTTGCTTCCTTGTACATGATTTATATCTATTTCTGCAATACTTGGGAATACAACTTTTAGTATCACAAGTATTCACTCATATGTTGTTGCTCATCATCAAAACTTGACTGTTTGCCATTTCAACTCCTGACAAGCATGGTAAACATTTGGAAGTAAGTTGGAGGACAACCAAGTCTAGTGGAAAGTCATATAAAGCATGTGATGAATTGCCACTATTGATGAAAAAACTAAAGCTTGCAAAAAGAGAGATTGAGATTATGAAGAAAGACACTACACTTTCCAACATATTGGATGAAATTAAAAAGCTAAAATTCTCTAAATGGGCACTAGTTTTTGACTTATCTAAACATTGGATGGTTGGAGAGATTCCATGGTGTTTTTAGCATGCTAAGAGAATTAGAGGAGTCTCCCAAACCGTTTTGCACATTTGATGATTAGAAAGTTGTTTGAGATATTAGTCTTATTGATTCTTGCTTAAGAAGATAGCAAATTTTTGCAGAAAAAGTATCACAAATGGTGAAACTAAGGCTATTTTTTGAACAAATTTGCTTTCAAGGTTATTTTTCTTAGAAGGCATCACTTTAAGGTTATTTTTGTAACAAATTGAGATTGATTCATGAAAAGTGTTAAATACAAAAATTTTTGAACTTGTTCTTATCTTTCTAATGAATCAAAATTATATAATTTTGAGTTTATACAAAAAATTTATATCTAAAATAGTGTAACTCTCTTTGGAGGCTCTGAAAATTCATCCTAAGCAAAAAACATCACTTTGAGGCTATTTTAGAATACATTGAGATTGATTTGTAAATAGTGATAAACATAAAAGTTTTATACCTTATTCTTATATTTATAATGAATCAAGAATCACATAATTCTGAATTCATATAAGAAAATTATATCCAAAATAATGCAACTCTCTTCAAAGGCTTCGAAACATCAACTTCGGATGTTGCAAAAGATATCACTTTGAGCTCCTACGACTCATGATAGAGGTTGATTTAGAAAAGGTGATCAACATAAAACTTGTAGAATTTTAAATTATCTATTTAATTCACTAGGAATCACTCAATTTGGAGTTTATGTGAGAAATTTATGTTCAAAATACTAAAATTGCTTTGCAAACTTTGAACTTCGAAGGCTCCAAAGTAGTAACTTCGGATGCAAATTTTGAACTTTGGAAGTATCAAAGTATGATTTTTGTGATACATATGATCTTTGAAGGCTATGGAATAGAATATTAAAATATAGTCAAGCTTTGTAGGCTTCAAAATTATGCTTCAGAGGTAAGATAGGCTATCAGAGTTTTTGAAGTGGGTTTTTGGAGGCTCTGAAATAGGTTTTAGAGGCTCCGAAATTTGTTTAATGCCTTAATTATAATTTTTAGGAGATAAATAAAATGAGTAATTATGATTAATCAATAAATTTTTAACCAAACATAATAATGTATAAATCATCACTTAGAATGGGAGTGGAAGGAAAAAGGCAAATTTGACAGGGTATTAGAATGGGAGCAGCTCAAGAGGAAGACAAAAGGAAATGACGTCGAGCAATGTTAGAAAACCTGAAAAACTAACTCCTCTTTTACCATCTAGGGGTATTATGTCATGCGATTTTAGAAATGAATCATCTGGCGAGGTCTGGTGATACCGAGCACTGATTTGGAAAAGGGAGAGGAAGCTTGGCTACGAATTTGGAAAAAGAGAAAACATGGGCATAGAAATAAGATTATCAGCAATATATGAGCACCATTTTGGATAATCCTCCTTTTATTCCTACAAATTCTTCATTTTTGAAAGTTTTAGGAAATTTATGGAGAGGCTGATGGGGAAAATGTGAGCTTAAGGCTAGAAAATGAAGCTAATGTCTAGATTATGAAGATTGTGGATAAAGTTCGGGTCTTTTTTGCACATGGTATTTTACCCTTTTTAAGATGGGAGTTTGGTTGAGTGGTTGTTACCATTTTGCCATGGATTTAGTGTGGAAAGTCCAAAAATTGTACATGCAAATTGATTTTTGTTTAGTTCTTATTTGTTTTTATGTTTTTAATTTATTGGATGATATTGTAAATTCTTTATAATAGGATGCAATTAATTAAGAAATAGATGTTTTAATTAAGAAATAGATGTTAATGTACTAGTCCTGTTTATAGTTTTGTTTTGTTAATCTTTATTTAAAAATTCTAGGTAAGCTTTGGTGAATTCCTACCAATTCTATAATGGGTTGTTGTAACACCTATGTGTTTAAAATCTACTCATGTTAAAATGGGTAGAGTTTACTCTAAGAATTTGATAAATGTTACTACTTTGGGCTATATAAAGTCAATGAGAAGAAAAAAAATGAAATGGTGAATTTGGAAAAAAGCATATTTATGATTAATGTGAATAGCCTAAGATAGTTATTATATGTATTTTGATATGTGGGGAATTTTGATTTAAGACTTGGGTATAATTTGGAATGAAATTGGAATATAGAGTCATTTATAGCAGAAAATTCAGAGAAAATTCGGTGAAAAAACAACTGAAAAAGTGATTTTTGATAATTGACCTCAAATGAGGTAGTGAATGGTATGAGCATAAACTCATTTCATGTATGTGATGTGTGGGAAGTGATTATTGGGATGTTTGAGATGTTTTATGTAAAATGAGGCTACAGTGATTTTTCATAAGTGTAAATGCTGAATTTGAAAAAGGAATTATTGTAATTGAATTTTGACATAGATAATAAACTAATTTGAAAGAGTATTCAACATACAAGTTGGAGATTATGAAATTATTTGTCCAATGAAAGAAAAATAACTCAATTCTGATATCATGTGAGGAAATTATGACTAATACACCAAAACTGTTCCAAATGAAAAAAAATAACAAGATGAATGAGATGGATTTTTGACGTGTTTGTGGAATGATTTGGAAAACGTTTCTAACATAACATTTATAGCCATTAAAGTATCTTTCTAATGCCTTAAAATTTAGGTCATTTGAACATCATATGTGAAATTTATACTTAGATTACTAGCAATGTACTGGGGCAGTAGGTTAGTGTTGTAACACTGATTTTCTATATTGCGACACTGAGTTAGCAAAGTCTGTGTCGTGACACAGGTTTTCTATGTTATAACACTTACAGTTAGCAAAGTCTATGTCATGACACAGGCTTTTTATGTCACGACACCAGGCAGTCAGCGAAGTCTGTGTTGCAACACAGGTTTTCTATGTCAAGACACTGATTTTGTGGTACGTCAGAGCACCCAAAAAATTCGATATCTTTAAGCCCTAAACCCATTGTATTTTTATTTTTTCATTTCATTCTTTGTCCCTAATGCCATTCTCATGTCCCTAGATCCCATTTAGCTAAATCCTTTGCTTGATTTGCTAGGAAATCATGATGCCTAGCTAGATAAACTTGTGATTTTTTTTGTTAAACCCGATTTTCACCCATTCAAACCATAGAAAATGGTAGAAAATGGAAGAAATGTTAGATTTCCTTCAAATAGAAAGTGCAACATGGAGCTGGGAGCTTGGTCTTTGGGGAGGATGATTATGTTTGAAAGTAGAGGTAAGTTTAATTTCTCAACCGAATCTCAAAATTTTAATTTTAGGGTTTTGGGATTATTGGATTTTTGGGGCTTAAATTTATATATGGTCTTATAAATTCATGAGAAAATAAGTTAATGCAATGATAATGATGATTTGGCATGAGAAATTGTGAAGATTGCTAAGTTAGGGTTTTTATGATTAGTAAAAATTAGGAATTTTCTTATTTTTTTGAATTAATCATGGGATAAATGATTGATGTATGATTTCTAATGTTTTGGGGCTTGTTTAGAGCGATTTGGACTAGTGGAATCGAGTTTTGGGTTAAGTTTTAAAAAGGATTTTTGTGAATGGACTATGTAAGCCATAAATTGTTTGGATAAAAGTTTAAAGGAATTAATTACATGTTATTTGGATGTTACTCATATGAGATACCGGATAAATTTGTCAAAAAATTAAGGTTCTGATGTAAATTATGAAGAAACCCTAGTTTAACTGATGTTTATCATATTTTGATGATTATAATTTGAAATTGGTTATGAAAGAAATGATAATATGATGTACTGAGTATATAATTACAAATGATTAAGTAAATGATAATATGATGTACTGAGCATATAATTACAAATGGTTAAGTAAATGAGATTGTGGCCCTGTACAGGATGATCTAAGAAGGATGAAAAGATAGAGCTTGAGGAATATGAGTGAAACTTGAGGCCTGAAGTAAGTAGAGGCCCTTATATGATTTGAATGAATGGATGGGGATATTGTTTATCTCATGTTTATTCTGGGCATGTATGTTTTGGATGAGGGATTATGGATATCCCGTGCTTACTTAAGAATTATATTTATCTATTTTATAAATATATGTGTATTGAGGAATAGTGAATATTTCTTGAGTATATTGAGAATGAGAGTATATGATTGTATCAATGTAATGGGATATGAATTATCCCATAAATTGTATGTATGTATGAATATAACAAGGGATAGAGAGTATCCCTTGAATTGAAATGACTGAGGAGATATAAAATACCTCATGTTATACTCATCCTTATGTATGAATGTCTTCTACATAAAAGGGATAGGGAATATCCTAGTTTTGTGATAAGTATGTATATGGATAGTATGAGGAATTGAGCCTCATGGTATATTTATTTTTGTATCATATATCTCAGGATGATATGGAAATATATTGTAATTATAGTTATGGTTGTATATGCTTGAAGGGCGTAGGGTGTTGTATTGGATTAAGGAGGAACTGAGCCTCCTGGACATATTTAGATTATGTTATTTTGATTCATGTTCTAGGTTAGGATATGTGTATTAATTATGATTTATTATTATTATTTATTATTCGTGACTACTTATTGAGTTACCCGGACTCACCTCTTCTTAATCTATTTTTTCAGCTGATAGGGTAGGTAAAGAATTTTAATTGTGGGTTGGGATTGATGAGCAAGAGTAGAAGATATTTTAATGGTATGTTAGAATATTGGGATTGGAATCCCATTATGTAATTATACATGATTGTATTTTATTCTAAATAATGTAAACTAAATGTAACAGCATGTCATAGTAAATTACTCATGATATTGCAGATGAATTTGTAATAATCCTAGAAAATGTATTGCCATCATGATCCGGTTTAGATCTTGGGCGGAGCTGTAAGTATGGGTGTGAGTGTGTAGTTATAATTATTATCATTTGATTATAGAAATATAAAATTTTATTTGATTTTATACATATATATCAAGTATAAATGCCAGATTTTTGATAAGATTCTTCTTTGGAATATAAGATAGTAGCATTACGCATCAGCCCCGGTGTGATGTGGTCTAAATGCATAGGGTGGAGGTGTGGGGCATTACAGTTGCCTATATAAATCTTCCACTGAGCTATGGAACTAGTCACATAAAAAAAGGCAAGCTAAAATGATGAATAGATTATCTATGAACGGTTCAATCTCCAAAAAGAGCGTTTGGACATAGAGATGGTAAGGAATTGGGTGAAGGATGGTCATTTTGGGCAATTGGCGGGATTTTTAAAATAGCAAATGTAAACGTTTCTCTTTTAGGATCCAGAACAAATAAATTCATGAATTCCATGTATTTGATGATGAATGAGGACTTCTGATCAAACCTCTCTTATAGATCTTGTTTCAGAATCACCTCATTTTATGTTATTATTATTTGTATTAATTATTTATATTTATATATGGAAGGAGATTATAGTTGATAAGAGTTTTGACTTCAATCTTAGTACATTATAGTGGTTCTAAAGCTAACAAACCTATTTAAGTGGATTTACATGTATGTTAAATAATTTTCCACTAGATGTTAAATAGTGCAACTTAAGTCATGTTTTAATAGTAAGTTGTGCAAGGGCCTAATCAAGATAACCCTTATCGATTCTATATACATGCAATTGAAGATTTCTTTCTTGTTATAAATCTAATAACTATTGAAATTGTCATATACAAGAATTTCATTTGGTGGTGCTAAGGAATGTGTTGAAAGCAAGGTGGACAAGCCATCCCTTTTTTTTGCATGTGTCAAACCTATTTTTAAGAGAGATCTTATGTATTGTAAATATATTTATGTTGAAAATATTATCGATTGTGAATGGTTAAACTTTAAATAGGTTTATATGCAAAATGATTTTGTAATATGTATGAATTTTGAGATTTAAAATTTTATTGTATTTAAAGTATGATTAAGTAAAATAGGTCTTAAAAGCGTGGACAATTTCATAATATGCATCTATGGATTAGAAAAGAAATAATTTTATAAATTTTAAATGGTAAAAAAATTGTACAAATGGTGCAAAAATTTGGTTACATTAAATATTAAATGTAGCCAAAATTTTATCACATATACTATTAACTACAGAAAGATTTATTAGAAATTTGGCTGCATATAATAATTAATGATGCAGAAATTTGGTTATATGTAATGGTAAGTGTAGCGAAAGTTATAGTTGCATATAAATTAATGCAATGAAAAATGATTACATCAAGTAAATAGTATTTAGCTGCAAATGCTAAATTATTTGTGGTGAAAATAAAAAATGGCTACGTGAAGTTAAATGTGACAAGGCATATGGAGTTGCCAAGTAGCTAATATTTTTACATATATTTATTTGTAGCTAAATTTCAATTTTAAGTAGTTTGTAGCTAAATTTCAATTTTAAGTAGCCAAACTTGTTATTGCATTTGACGATTTCTCTTGTAGTGTCTCTTACTTGTTTGCCTTTCTCTTGTACTTCTTCTGTAGTGAGAAATGCTTTGGAACTTTGTTTTTAAGTCTTAACTCTTGAAGCTTTAACCTTGAATGTGTTTTAGGATTTGCCTAGCCTTAATTTTACATGAATTTTGTCTTAGACTCATTGCTTTTGATTTAAACTTTGTTGGTACTTGAATTTTGACTTAGTTGTTGTGAAACTTAAATGAAATTCATTAGCACCTTCTAATATCGCTCATCATCAAAATCAAACTTTGAATCCAAATTTGGAGTTAACATCACCTTCTTTTACTCATTACCAAACGAAGACTAAGGGTATGTTTGATAAATAGAATTTGGAATCTATTGAATTGAATTCCATGGAAAAACTATTTCTCAAAGCTTAATTTGATATGTACTCTCCTAATCAACTTAATTATTTTTATTATTATCTACCTATCTATTTTAACTTTATTCACTTTATGACTAACATCATCGTTATATTTTCTATTCCATTCCATTCCATCCCATCGAATAGGCTTTAAGGTTTAATTTGTAAAAATATATTTTTGAAAAATAAAAGGTTCTTAAAAAATATAAACTCCAAATTAGCATATAATTAGATATAAAGATCTGTAAAGCATATTGATAAGATAGAAAATTACAAAGAAAAAAGAAGAAAAATGAGAAAATGTCTAAAATGCAAAAACAAGGTTTTCCTAGTCGAATTAGGACATAAGGACATCATTTTTGAATTTGGGCAGGTGTGCAACTTTTTGTGGGTTAACTCAAGCCAAAACCTTCTAGATTCAAATTTTAAGTGGATTGGAACTCTATTTTTGGTTTAAAGGGTTAGCTTGGAGTAAAAAATATAAACTAATTTCAATTTGAAATCAAAATATAAGAGATGTAAACCTGATTTGTAAACTCAAATCAAATCTGAATTTAAAATGAATTTTAAAAGTTTAGATTAGGGTTAGGTTGACCTTAACCTAACTCAATTTATAAATCGAGTTAGGTTAGAATTTATATATATATATGGTTAAGTTTGAGTTGACCTTAATCTGATATAATGTAACACAATTTGCACCCCTAGACATAAGGCTACCTATAACCTTAAACAAGTGAATTTGGGTCAAATGGACTTGTTAGAATCTAGCTACAAGTCATGAATGTAGGGAATTGTCACATTGGCCACTCAATTACACACATTTGCCCAATGGGTTACTTATACATGCACAAATACACCTCCCACATGCCTATGCTCTCATTTCGCCATGTAACCCACCCACAAGCATGCGGGTGCGCACACACACATACACACACTTGCTTTCACATTAGACATATGCACATTATTTGTTACATCCTAAAGGTAGGTTGTATGCCAAAACAAGACGCCAAACAAGATTGAGATTCAACTAGAATGTGCAAGTGCATAAAATAAATAGCAGTCGAAGTACATAGGCGTAGAAAACAATAAGCACACAAGGATTATTGTTGTTCGAGCCCCCTTAGCACCTACTTTACTCTCCAAGGTATCCCTAACCTTGGGTTCCTCTAACAACATGTGGAATCACACATCCCTTGGTTTCCCAAGATCACCAAGAACTTATACAAAATCTGGTTTCTCTGAGTTTACCAAGAACTTTATAATGTTGGTTTCTCCTAGTTCACCAACAAACTTTATACCAACTAGTTCTCGAGGTTACTAGGAATTGTTTTTAATAAACATAAAGAGTATAATAAAATGCCTCTATCTAGGCTAAGATATATACACAGTTAAGCTCAAATGTAAAAAGATAAATAATAAACTTTACAATGCTTCATTCTCCTCTTGAGATGGGATTGATGCAGCTTTAAGCTCATTGATCTTTGGAGCACCTTAAAGTGAATACACTTCAGAAACTTGAATGAGTTTCTTATGGTTGGTTAGATTTTAGCTTATGGAACCCTCAAGCATTATCTTTTCTTCTTCAATAAACTTTCTATTTATAGATTTCAAAGAGGCTTTTGATTATTTGGAAGAGAACCATTGAAAACTAGCCTTTGGAATGCCATGTCAATTTCCAATCATTAAAATAGTAAGTTTTTTAGAAATTTGTAGGTCGGGCCATGTCTCTAAAGCTTCTTGAAAATTACTATAGAAGTTATTATATCAGTTTATTATAGCACATGAGAAGATAGAGGCTTCTTTAGAATTTTGAAGGTCAGGGCGTGCTTATGAAGCTTCTTAGAAAATTATTTTAGCACATGAGAAGACAGTGCATTCTTCAGAACTCTAAAGTTGAGGGTGTAACCTCTAAAAATTACTATAATAGTTACAAAATAGAGTGTTCTTCAGACCTGTGAAAGCAAGGTTCAGAACTCTGAAGCTTCCTATGAAAGTTACTATAACAGTTTTACTGTAATAGTTACTATAGCTTGGCACTTCATTTTGGATAATAATATTTTCAGATATCTAAAGGCGAGACTTAGACTTTTGAAGCTTTCTCTGAAACTTGAAATGTGTCCTCTAAAGCTTCATCTAAAATTTTGAGAAACAACCTTTGAAGCTTTGAAGCTACCTCTAAAACCTCTAAAGCTTCCTCTAAATGAATCTTTTGTGTCCTCTGAAATTTTCTTCTTAATTCTTTGAAATCTTAGCAATATTTTATTAGCTTAATTCAAGTCATTAAACATGTTTTGTTATCATTAAAATTAAATATCCAAACTTAATAGTATCCTAGTGCCCTTTTTGCCTTTCCTAGCTACACCTAAATGCACTACTCACCTCCTAGGTGTGTACACAGAGCCCAATTTTGCATAGTTTTTTCTTCTTTTTTTTTATTTTATAAATTCTAAGTAATACTCTTTATTCACAAGTGCCTTATTTTGACCTAGGTTAGCCTTTTATTCTCCTTCATCTAATCCTTCATGCCTGGGCACCATCCAACTATGGTTCAACATGGTGTGCACATGGGTCCACTGAAAGTCACATTGTGAGTTGGTCCACCTTACCATGGTATGCCCATGAGTCCTACACTATGTCATGATATAAGTGGGCTTTGTTGGGTCCCATCAGCTTGGCTTAACCTAAGAGGGGAGGGGTTAACCCCTATTTAATTACTTTTCCTCTTTTTTGTGCTAGTGTGTAAGTTGTAATAAAATAAGTAATAAAGCAGTAAAGTGCAAAAAGATAAAGCAATCGCACATAGACAACACACATAATATTTTTTATAGTGGTTCGAGTTGACTGTTCTACTCCACTCTTCCAAGAGTATACCCCTTCTGACTTAGGTTCCACTATCTCTCTATAGTGAAATTAGGAATAGTGCACCCAGAACTCTTCTAGATTATAGCTCTAGGGGGCGTAACCAATTAACAGGGTTGTTCATGAGACACACTTCGATGAATACACACTTGTTTTTCTTGGTTCCAACTCAAAGGGGCATAAACTCAGTGCCTCTGCACTCTTCTAGATTCCAGCTCTAGGGGGCAAAAATAAATTAATAAGTTATTCATGAGACATAGTCCAATGAACACACACTTGTTCTTCTTGATTCTAGCTCAAGGGGGCATAAATTAGTGCCTTGGTACTCTTTTAGATTCTAGCTCTAGGGGGCATATACACTTAGCAAACTAGTTGTGTGACACACTCCAACAAACCAGAATTGCTCTTCTTAACTTTTGTCTCCAATACCAAGTTAAGGTAATACAAATAAGAATAAAAAAAAAATATACTTTACACTATTTCTTGGTGAGTGTTGGGGAAGGCTTGATCTTGTTATTCTTGATGTTGCAAAAGATCTTCCTTTAGTATCTTGAAGAAGGAAGCCTTGAATGTAGTTTGAAGATTAAAGCTCTTGAATGAATTTGTGAAGATTTAAGCTCTTGGCCTAGGGTTGCAAAGATTTTTAGAAGTTTAAGGCTCAATAGATGACTTCTTCAACCCTTGAAATGTCTCAACACTTCTCCTTAAATAAATCTTTAAAAGTCTTGACCATTAGAAAAAGTTGGGTAGCAAGATGTGGCTTAGCAACGTTCCATTTTCTGACCATTGGATATCGGCAGGCGGTACTGTAGGCGGCTATGCCCTTAGCAATATGGCAGGTGGTAGGGTGAACTGGCTATAGTCGAATTTCTAGCAAAACTCCCAAATGCATATTGCTATCCATTCGCAAGAGATACCGCAAGCGGTATGCGACATTGGTTGTGTTCCAGGTGGTATGAGCAGGAGGTATGGGATTTGCTAGGCTGTATCTTCCTTCATTGCTTTGGATGGTCTGAACATTGCTTTAGACCATATGAAATGTGTGGCAGGCGGTATGACATGGCGCCTTCAATCTTCAGCTGCAGTCGTAGGTGCTACCCACAAACAACTATGTTTTGTTATTTGATAGCAATCTTGCACTTAACATATAAGCACTTTGCCACTTTTGTTAGCCTTAATATTTTTCATCGTAAATTCAAATTGATTATCTATATGAAATTTTCATAAGTTATGGAACATGGATAAGTTCTTGAATCATTGTTCTGTATTTTCTAGAATTAAAACTTACTCAAGGATAATTTTCCCTTTCATATAAAATGATATCTCTATAAGGCATAGTATTTTGATTTTTGCTATATCTATAGATCCAATATATCATAATATGATAGGCCAAGATAAATGCATTACGGATCATAGCGATTTCTCCTTTTTTAAAGCATCTAATCTTATATAAAGTAGACAACTTGTGTATATACTTGCACAAATGATATCCTAATAATATATTTACATTCTAAGCATTTCGGTTTACATTTCAAGTTTTATAAACTAAAGACATCATTAATATAAATTAAGTCTACGATAAGTTTTGTTATCATCAAAATTATACACATAATCCTAACAAGCCCTATACTATTGAATGACAAAACCTAGCTAAATCAATCTAATCATGGATTATACCTCATATTTGATGTCTTATAAGCCTAATTTTGTAGATTTTAATAATTGATTTATAAAATAAATCTACAAGATTTGATCATAGTTACATGGATTTTGATCCATGTTTACACATAATCAAATTATGATTAGATCATTAGATATATTTAGTTTTTGATCTATCATGGGATAAAGGGAAAGATCATTAAAATTGCAATCAAATCATCAAATTAACCCAAATTTTGATTTTTCTCATGATAAGTGGTCACTCCCACTTGAATTGAAATTGAACTAGTAGATTAATCTATATTTCAATCTAATTTCAAAGATCATCCAAGTTACATCAACCATTTGATCAACCCAAATTTTAAACTTTCATTGGTTAAATGGAAAAATACCCGACTATATAGTTTCTTATGGGCTAAATGGTAAAATTTCTTATGCGCTAAATGGTAAAAACTAGTTTCTTTTTGCATCTCATGGATTAAATATAGAGTGCCACTAGCATCATTCTAATTAGATTACTATATCACCTACTTATATAGTTTCTCATGGGTTAAATGATAAAAATCACCTCGAATGGTTTAATCACTAAAAATCACATGGTTTTGGACATCTCAACGGTATACTAATCAAACCATGATTAATTACCCTAATGATTTCTAATGCAATAAAATTGGAAAAGTAACCTCTCTTTTTGTTCAATTTTCATAGGTGTTGCAAAAACATAAATGGCCCATTTTTATGATTTTTGTCAGGATGGAGCAGAAAAATAAACTATGTTTAAGATTTTTGAAAGAATAGAGTAAGAAATCAACCCATCTTTTTTCCATTTCTATTAGGATATGAATAACATGATTTAGCAGGAGGTTGTTGGTTTTAAAAATAGGGTGTAAGGAAAAGCACAAAATTAAGTAAGATTGAGAAACTAAATAAATGTGTAAGAGTAAGAACATGATAGCACTGGAAGTACACAAGCACATACAATAATACATACACAAAGAAGTATAGTGGTTTAGACTAACTCAGTACCTACTCCACTCTCCAAGATATCCCAACCTTGGATTCCAATATTTACCATAAAAATGCACCCTTGGTTTCTCCAAGATCACCAAGAACTTTTACAACTTTACCTAGTTTTTACCAAGCTTACCAGGGAACTCTTAACAATCATTTGGTTTTGCTAAGCTTAGTAGTGAACTCTGACAATATAATACTACTATAAGGATAACCCTTCTTTATTAGCACAAATCCCAAAATCCATATGGGAAATAAATATGTACAAAGAATGTTTGTAAATAGGCTAAGATGTATACAATATAAAGCTTAAATATAAAGATAACCCATTGACAAGAATTTCTTCAAAATCTTCTTAAGTTAGATTTGATATAGCTTGAAGCATATTGAAAGTTGAAGTACAATGGAGTGAATGCAGTTGGAAGCTTTTTGATTCTCTTGTGAATGCAACATTTGTAGTTCAAAGAATCCTAAGGAATTCTCCTTTTTCTTCAATCAAACTTGTATTTATAATCTTTGCAAAGATTCCTGACCATTTGGAGGATGACCATTGAGAAATAACTATTAATGTCTTTTCAAAATTCTTTATGAAATGACTGTTGGGATGACAAACCTTTGTCCATTCTTTTGTCGATTCCTTTGTTAATGCTCAAAGACCTCTATGGTCTCCTTTGTTTCTTTCTCTATGAAATATTATAATTGTAAAGTTCTTAACTGGTCTTTGTGGGTTCCTCTATGGATGTTGCGTGATTCCTCTATTGAAGTAATTCAAAAACATCCATGTGGACAGACCTTTGTCACTTCCTCTATGGATGTTTCATATTTTCTCTATCAATGAAATTCATAACATCCACATGGACAAAGAGTATTATAGACCTCTGTCACCTTTGGGTGCTTCCTCTATTGCTCCCTTTGTCAGTCCTATGTTGTATAAACTTGGTGCCAGTGGACTTGATAGACCTCTATGGCCCATGTTTGTCACCTCTATGGGTTCTATTGAGTTTAGGTGTATATGACTTGAGCTTAAGTTAATAAAGTTTTGCTAAGTTTTTGAGTAATAGAAGAACCCACAAAAGAGACAAGATAGGCACAAAGGTTTGTTATGTCCATGCACATATTTCAGCAATGGGAAGAGTAATTCCTATTTAAATGGCCTTCTAAGATTCCATATCATTGGCTATAATGAATTTCTTCATTCTTAACTTCTAGTAAGCAAAATTAGTTTCATCAAATAGGCGTAGTTGGGTAGACAATTGCCCCTCGGTGAATATCTGAGAAGAGGATAATGGGTTTGTCATTGGATCACTACAAGTTTTTATGTAGTTTGCTTTGATACCACTTATTGGTCCTGATGCTTAGGCAAATACCCAAGAGGAGAGGGGTGAATTGGGTACTAAAAATTTTGCTAAACCCTTTTAGGATCAAACAACCTTCTTGCAATCAATCCAATCAATCAATTAATGCATAAATAAATAAGATAGGATTCTTTATAATAGTTCAAATTAATACTTTACTCCACTCTTCCAAGAACACTCTCCTCTTTGTGTCTTGGGTTCTACTATCTCCAATAGCAGAAATACAATTAGTGTACCCTACACTCTTCTAGATTCTAGCTCTAGGAAGTGTAACTATGGTGCTCTCAGCACTCTTCTGGATTTCATATCTAGGGAACGTAATTATAGTGCTGCCAGCACTTTTCTAGATTCCAGTTCTAGGGGGCATAAACATAGTGCTCCTAGCAATCTTTTAGATTCCAGCTTTATGGGGTGTAAATAAATAACTCTTGTCTACACCTAGACAATTATAGCTCTTCTTGAGTTTATCCTCAACTTCTAACTCAAGAAAGTTATAATAAATGAATATGAAAAATTAAAGCACTTATACAGATAATTCACAATAAGCACATGAGAAGATTTTGGAAGATTAAATGCAAAGTAAATGATCTTCCCTAAAGATAGTTGGGAGCCTTCAAAGAAAGTTGAGGAAGGTTTGAATGTAAGGCTCATGACTCTTGAAAGATGCAAAAGGTTTTGGCTCAGTTTAGTAATTACTCTCAAGAATGGACTATATATTTTTCTTGATTGTTTTGCTTCTATTCTTGATCCAATGATGCTGCATTTATAACTATTTTGAATTCCAGCCGTTGGTGGTAGGTACTCCATTAATGATAAAAGACTATTCTAATTAACACATTTGAATTATTTATCTCATGATTAATTCTCGTACCCTAGAATGCCTACAGCACCAATCTTGGAGAAGATGATTTCTTAATTCTTAATAAGTATTGGTCAAAGAGATTCTGCAATGGCTGATTCTTTCATTAGTTTGGAAAGAGCCTCATTAATGATGGACGAAGTCTAACAATTCAGTTTGTTAGTTGCTCATCTTCATTTATGACAGATAAACTATCTATCTAGCTGTCCATTAGACAATGTTCCTTCATTTTCTAGTTTAGACATGGTAAGTAGCAGACGAATCCGGTTAGCACAGATGAGTTATCTTTCCAGCAATTCATTTATTGGTTTATCCATTACAAGTGATAGAAAATTCATAGAGGCATAAAGGAATCATCTTTCTAACAGTTTGTCTGTTGGTTTATCTATTGCAAGAAATAGATGAATCATAGAGGCATAAATAAATCATCTTTCCAATAGTTTGTTTGTTGGTTTATCTATTGCAAATAATAGATGAATCATAGAGGCGCAGATGAATTATCCTTCCAGTAGTTTATCTGTTGGTTTATTTATTGCAAGCAGCAAACAAATTGTAGAAGCACAGACGAATTATCCTTCTAGCAGTTCATGTGTTGGTTTATCTATTGTAAGTAACAGATAAATTGTAGAGGCATAGACGAACTCTATTGCTCTGTATTTGTTTGTTTTAATAGATGATCATTTTTTTGGTAAGCTATTCGACTATGGATCACTTATGATAGACGAAGTCTATTGTATGTTCATTGCTTTGCATTCATCAGAGATAAACTTCATTTTGATAGATGAATAGTGACATGGTTGATTCCTTTTCATTTGAGCTTTAACCATTACAGTACTTCATCTTTGGCTTATACATTTGGCTCAAGCTATTTGTCTTTTCAGTCAGATAGATTGGTGCTTTGGAATATCTTTTGATTCATTTTTATGTTCATTTGCCCAGGAGGTCTGCATCTTGATTTTTCATGCTAAATGCTTGGCAATAACCATTAGTACATAATATTTAATTAAGTTTTGTTTATCTACAAAACCATGCATTTATACTAACAGAGCCTGTCTAACAAAGAAGAACAATGGATCTAAAAGCAACAAAGGAAAGCAGCAATGAGTCAACCTCACAAACAAATGATGAGATAACCATGCTTCAGAAAATTTGTGAGAAGCAATAGAGGTAGTAACCCAAGAAGACAAACTAAGAATGATGAAAAGAAGAAAAGAGAAAAAGGAGGAATCTAATTAAGTGTTATAAGTATGGGGGCATTAGACACATGATACTTGAGTGTTGAAATGAAGAAAAAGTAGATTCAAAGAAAAGGGTGACAGAAGAAAAAAAAGATAGAAAGGAAAAGCAATTCAAAAGACCATTTAAAAATCAAGCTAGATGAATGTATGTTAATGAAGAAGATTCTCTAGTCTAAGCCATAAGCAACATAGCTAGAATATGTTGTATGGTTCAGATTGAAAATGAGTCCTCAATGCACATTTTCACTAAGGATCAATAAGAAAAGAACAATAATGACATGGAAGCTAAGGTAAATTCTCATAACTCTTATAGTTAAGATTCTTCAAGCTCCGCCAGTGATTATAGTAAATGTAATGAGCTTTATGAACTTTAGCATTCATATGACTCTCTTCATTGAGTTTAAAACTCTTGGATAAATATTCACTCAAAATAAGAGATATTTTGATGTAACTGTGAAAGTTAATGCTAAAGTAGTTGAAAGAAACCTAACTCTCCAAAAAGAAGTTGATAACTCAAAGAAGGAGATAAAAATATTGAATAAAATGTTGAAAAAAAATTTCAACCCAAGAGAATCAATCACTAAGTTTCTACATATGATTAGACAAAAAAGCAAAAAAGGACTTGGTTGTGAGAAATCTAATGGTGATGAGCCATAAGAACACAAAAGACTAAATGGGTGGACCAAGGGTAGGACCTTATGGAAGAGAGAGGAGATTGTCCTCAAAATTAGAAGATTCATAGGTTAACCTTGCATAAGGAAAAGACATACCAAGCACCACATAGAATCACAACAAATGCCATTTCTACCATAAAAAAAGGACAAAATATATGATTACTATGCAAGAAAGTTACAGAGAAAAGGTGCTAGGTTGAAATGGAAACCAAAGGAAAGCACACAGCCCTTGATCACACACAAATTCACTAACAAAAGTAGACCCACTACTTAGGTACCAAAGAGGTGAAAAGAATATTTTTTTTTATGATTGCAGGAAGCTTTAAAGCTACTATAAGAAGCACCTAGTTTATGGACAGTAAATGCTTAAGACACATTATCGGAAATAAAGATATATTGAAGGATTTGAACTAATAAATGAAGGGATAGTACCATTTGAAAATAATGATAAAGGCTTCATAAAGGGTAAAGGTAAAATTTATAGTTTTTACAATGCATACATTTAAGATATTTTATATGTTAACAATCTCAAGTATAACTTGTTAAGCATTAGCCAATTATGTGATAGAAGTTATAAAGTTGTGTTTGAACCATCTTTATGAAATGTATTTAATGCTAATGTTGATATATTATTTAGTGAAAAAATATGGATATATATACTTGGTTGATCTTGATAAAATCATGGGAAAAGGCTTAATAGCAGTCAATGATGACCTATGGTTGTGACACAAAAGAATAGAACATATTAATATGTCAAATATCAAATCTTTATAGAAAGAGAACTTAATGAATGGTCCATCAAAGCTTAAATATGATAAAGACCAAATTTACAAAGTTTGTTAAATGTTCAAATAGACCAAAATTTCCTTTTCACCCAAAAATGAAGTATTTCCATCTAGACCACTAGATTGTTATACATGGATATAATTGGGCCATCTGACATCTTGAGTTTTGGTAGCAAAAGATATGTTTATGTTATTGTGGATGACTACTCTAGATTTACATAGGTGTTTTACTCCTATTTTCTATTTTGATAATGAACAAACTTGAAACTTGGATAACTTGATTTGTGTTAGCTCTATCCACTTAGTTTTGATGACAACAAAACTTGACTAATGAAGCTAATGAAAGTCTGTCAAGATTGTATATGCCAAAAATCTTTAGAATAGAAGGCATGAAGATTCTAGAAGAAGAAGCTGATATATTTCAGAAAGCATTTCACATAAGATAAGTGACTTCAGAACTTAAATGGAAAAGCTTCAGAGGGAACTTTCACATCTTCAAAAGTTGTAGAGAAAACTCAGAAAGCCCAAAGAGATACATAAGGGTATCTTCAGAAGACTTGGAGAATTTTAGATGTTGGTGAGTTTCTCAAGCTCCAAAATAAGTGTTCAAAGAGTAAGAAGATACTTCAAACAATGAACACAATCTTCAAAAGTGAACTTCAAGACTGTGGATCTTAGAGGTAAAGTTGAATTTATTGAACCATCAGAAATTTAGAAGATCAAGTCTAAAAGCTTTAGAACACACTTTAGAGAATATGAAAGTCAGAACCAAATGCTTGAAAATATGTTAAGGTGCCAAGTGAAAGAAATAAGCTACTCTAGATGATAGAACCCAACCTTAGAACATCTTTAGACCATATTCAGAGGTGGTTCAGTGAAGTAGAAGTGCTTCAGATTTAAAAGGATTAGTTTGAACTTGGTTCAGTGAAGTAGAAGTGCTTCAGAGTTCAGAGGGATTAATCTAAACTTAGTTTAGAAATTTTAGAAGTGCTTCAATGTTCAGACACATTTCATAGGATTTTGAAGGCAAGCAAAATGAATTACAAACATGTGAAATCTTTAGGTGATCTTCAGAACCTGTTTAGAGGTGCTTCAGAAGACAAGTAATGGATGTTGGTGTGTAAGCATTCAAAAGAAACAATCTAAGCATCTTTAGAAACTCAGAGATCTGACTTCAAAGGTTCTGAAGAACAAAGAAAGGGTTGCATGGGAAGAAGCAAGCTGCTTCAGATGTTCTAGACTCAGCTTTAGAAGGTCTGAAACATGCCTATGAGACATTATAGAAGATGCCAGTTCTAAAGAAGTTTGAAATTGCAAAGCCCCAACCTTCAAAGGTTCTAAAACTTACTTCAGAGGCTCTAAATCGATGGCAACTCCAAGCATTTGCGATGGAGTGCTAAATTGAAGCACACGTACCGCATATATTGGAAAATGCTAAGTCATGCCTTTGAAGTTTTAATTTTAGAGGCTCTAAAATATCATCCAAACTCTGAAACAACCATCTTCTTGCTCTTTCAAGGTTGAGTTTCTTTATTGAGTCACCAACCACAGAGAATGCAGAACTCAATGGTTAGATATTCTAATGTTCTTCTGCATTAAATGAACTCCACCTACATCTAACGGTTAGAATTTAAATTTGAGTATAAAAAGAGTAAAGCTGGGATGTTAAAACCAATTGTTGCAAGCATTTACTAAGCTCTCATCTTCATTTACTCAAAGCAACTCAAAGCCTTCAATTCCAAAACCTTCTGTTACATCTAAAGGCTCTCAACCACTTTGTGGGAAAAAACCTGAGTGCATTCAAAGTTGTTTTAAGTCTTCTCCTACTGCATTAGAGAAACACTTTATATAAGTGTAAAATCTTTCTTTCCTTATTTATGTGATTCCTTTGAGTTAGTGTTGGAGGCTAAACTCAAGAAGAGCAACACTGACTAATGGAGCGTGTCTTGCAGTCATCTTGTTTACCTGTATTCATGCCCTTTTGAGTTGGAATCAAGAGAAGTGCATAGGCACTGAATATTTATATGCCCCCTCGAGCTGGAATAAAAAAGAGTCCTAGGTGCACTATTTGTAATCAATTATATAAGGTAGTGGAACCTAAGTCACTAAGGAGAGTGCTTGGAAGAGTGGAGTAGAGAATTTATCTCAAACCACTATAAAATCTCTATCTATTGTCTAGTTTATTTGAGTTCTTGCATTATTTATTCCATTACTTCCAAAGAGGGTCTTGATATTTCAAAGGGGTTTAAATAGATTTTTTATTAACCCAATTCACCCTTCCCCTCTTAAGTTGTGCCAAGCCTATGGGAACTAACAATTCGGTGTGTTGAAAGTGAAGTGTAAAGCTATCTAAATTGCATGGTTTGCTGGGTTTTAATGCTTATCACAGGTTTGCAGGTTGAAGATTGGAATGGTTCTTATTATAATTCAAAAGTGTTGAAGGTGATTAATTAGGTTATGTGTTTGGTATGAATATAGTTATTTTGATGCAGAATGGATTAATACAAATGATGAGGAATTGATTGATGTAAAATCAAGGTTGAAAGAAATACAAAACAAGCTAAGGTAAAACATCAACGGATTGCAGCATTTGTCAACATTTTTCTTAGAACTAGTTTTTGAACCTCAACGGATTACCAGTTAAGGACTAATCCAATGAATTTAAATCAATGGATTTATTTATGAAGAACAAACATTGACGGTTTTTGCCCATAACAATTATGTAGTTCTAGTTTGTTAACCTATTTTGACTTATTCTTTAACCTCTTTTGAGAGAAATTCTCTCAGTAGTTGAAATTCTATAAACCCATGAGATAAGGTAAATAATTAGATAGATATTTGTATGTGAGCAAGAGTTAGAATCAAGATACTTAGATATGTAACAAATTAGATTGCTAAACACTATTTTGTAAGTGATCATGATTGGATCAAAGGCTAAGTTTGTTGGAGTGTAGAAGTCACCTATGTGCCAAATTCATTGTAAGCTAAGTTGTGTTCATTCCTTTTTTGTATTGATTGTACGTTGGTTTGGGTTGTAAACTAAGAGATAGTCTGAATCATTACAGGGAGTGTAAATGTTTCAACTATATCACCACTTGGAAGTGTAAATCCAGACAACAAAGGAACTATTGTTAGGATTATATATATGATTTTGATGACAACAAAACTTATCACACTTAATTTTTACTAATGATGCCTTTAGTTTAGGAAGCTTAAAATATAGACAGATATGCTTGGTATATACGTGCGCTATTGGGATATTATATGAGCAAGCATATTATATAAGTTGTCTACTTGATATAAGTTTTAAAATTGTTTATAAATAATTAGAAGATGGAGAAATCATTACGATCAATATTGCATTAACTTGGCTTATGATATTGTGCTGTTTTGGATCATATTTATAATTGTTAAGATGAAAATATGCGCTTCATAGAGATATCATTTTATATGCAAGAAGAATTGTGCTTGAATGTGTTTTATCTTACAAATATACAACGATGATTTAAAGTATATATCCATGCCTCTCAACTTATACAAAATTCATGTGTATAATTATTTTTGAATTTATAATGAAAATATTAATTTAAAAAAGTGGAAAAAGTGTAAAATTTTCTAAGTGCAGGATTACAGCTGCATGGCCTAACCGCTTGCGCCTACCTCTTGTGACATTTTCAAATAGTATGAAGCAAGTTCACATTGTCCAAAGTAATAAAGGGACAAACCACCTGGCATTCCCATACTACCTGGAGAGTGCAGCCGATACTACAACTGCCTGTGAATGGACAACAACATGCCTTTGGGAGTTTTGCAGGAGATTTGACCATAACCAATATGCCATACTACCTGCCATGGTGCCTGGGGTGCGGGCACTTGGCCCAGTTGCTTGTGGTACTACCTGGCGATTCCTAACAATAAAAAAATTGAACATTGCAAAGCCAAGTCTTCTACCCAACTTCTTCCAATGGTTAAGTCTTTTGAGGATCTATTTAAGAAGAAGTGTCTAAACATTTCAAGAGTTGAAGAAGCAACAGATTGAGCCTTAATCTTCTACAAATCTTTGTGACCCTAGGCTAAGAGCATAAATTTTCAAACATTCATTCAAGAGCTACAATCTTTCAATCTACATTTAAGGCTTCCTTCTTTAATATACAAAGGGAAGTTCTTCTGCATCACAAAGAGCAACTCAAGATTAAGTCTTCCTTGAAGCTTACCAAGAAACACTGTGTAAAGTTTATTTTTCTTTATTATTCTTATTTATATTGCCTTAACTTTGTATTGGAGACCAAAGTTAAGAAGAGCAGTTCTGCCTTATTGGAGTATATCTAATAGCTAGATTTTAAGTGTTTATGCCTCCTAGAGCTGGAATCTAGAAGAGTGTAGAGGCACTCAAGTTTATGCCTCCCTTGAGCTGGAATTAAGAAGAACAAGTGCGTGTTTGTTGGAGTGTGTCTCACGAAGAACTTATTAATTTATTATATCCCCTAGAGCTCGAATCTAGAAGAGTGTTGTATGCACTATTTGTATTTTCACTATAGAGAGATAGTGGAACCCAAGGCGCAAGAAGCATGCTCTTGGAAGAGTGGAGTAGGGATGGTTATCCGAACCACTATAAAAAATATTGTGTATACTATTTGTGTTTGATTGCTTTATCTTCTTGTAATTTATTACTTTATTACTTATTTCATTACAACTTGCACACTAGCATGAAAAAGAGGGAAAATAATTAAATAGGGGTCAAGTAACAAATTTTTATAAACTCAATTCATCCCTCCTCTCTTGGGTTAAGCTAAGCCTATGAGAATCAATAAGTGGTATTAGAGAGGGCTATATAATTAATTGTAGTGATCCTATGGCTAACCCAATATTATGATCCTCTATGTTTAGTGAAGGATATTCCACCTTCCAACTTCCACATTATGATGGATTCAACCATGCATAATAGAAGAGAATGTTAGAAATTAATCTTATGGCCCATGACCTTAAGCTTTGGAAGATTATTTTTATTGACAAATGTGAGGAGGAAGGAGAGCTAGGCAAAAGAATATAAAGGCTTTGAACTCCTTAGCACATGCTCTCTACCCCACCATATGCAAGTTTATCTTAGCTTATAAAACTGCAATGGAAGTTTTAGACAAGCTAAAGATAATTTCAAAGGGGCAAATTGAATTGCACTCAAAAGAAACTAATATTTCCACTGAGAATGATATGAGTGCAGGAGATAGGAAAGAAGAAGAAAAAGAAGAGCTGCTAGTTGAAGAATCATCATGGGTCAAGGAGGAGCAACCTAATGAAGATAAGAAAGAGCAGCAATATACATGCTCCAAACTATATATCCCTCATTTCTTTGCCTATTTACATTATATCATCATAGAGATTAGTCACTCAAATCTTTATAAATTATCTTCTAATCTTGGGTAAAGCAATATTATCTTCTCAGACAATCATGCTTATCTTAGATCAAAAATAAATTAAAAAATCTCATTATCTCATATCTACTAGCAAATGAAGTCACCACTTTGTTTGTAGGATTGTTTGAAGCCACCTAATTCATCTAAAGCTCTTGAGGTTCGACCTTAGAAATCCCTTATTTAACCTTAGCTCATACACAAGTCTCCCATTCACTATAAGCGATAGAGTCCTCCCTTAGAAAAAGGTAATTCAAATCCCCACTATTCCCCTCTCTACTCCTCGTCTTCTTGGCGTCATTTTCCTCTGCTCATCTAGGTGCCAAAAACCCTCAAGCTCTTCCACATCAAAAATCCTAAAACCTAAATTGACAAAAATGGCGGATTCAAGGAATGTAGAGATGACTTCAATATCTACGTCCGGCAAAAGAAGAGACAAAGAAGAATAAAAAAAGATGCAGCCACCTCACAAACTAAGGATTCAAAGAAACTGACTTTTTGAGGTAACCTTTCAAAATGATGAATAAAGTTATCATGAATTTATGAACAAGTATAACAAAAGAAAAGTATTGTAAGAAAGGTTATTGATTTCAACTTTTTCAAAGAAATGAAGATGGAAGTATGCAGTTGAATAAGTTTCTAAGGGTGGAACAAATTCATGAGTTGCAAAGATAAATGTTATTCGATAATGGTGAAAATACTTCTTTCCAACTATGATTCTAAGATGAAAAAGTTTTGGATTGGGAATAAGGAAATAAATACATCTCCTGAAAGCATCAGAGAATGTTTAAATCTCCCCGTGATTAAAATACAGACACTCGAATGGCTAACACCCAAAAGAGAGTTGTTTTCCCAGCTAACAAGGATAACCACTGGGGATGGTGTGAGAAGTCTAAACCCCAAGAATCTAGATGTAAATCTAAGAGTTGCACACAATATCCTAAGCAACAACATCTATCCCAAGGTTGGAAGTGGGGATAACATTTTCAAAAGAGATGCAAGGACTCTGTGGGTACTGAAGTATAAGAAGAAGCTAGATCTAGCCAAACTCATGTCTGAACAACTTCATCAAGTAAAATCATTAGCAAGACTTCCTCTACCTTATGGAATGACAATGATCAAAATATTAAGAAAGATAGAGGTGGATTTATCATATGAAGTACCAAAAGAATTCAAGTACTCAGACATGATTAATAAGGTGACATTGAAAAGAATGAGAATATTGATTCCATCAGATGGTATTGTCACTGAGAAAGCAAAGAGGGCAGGACAACCAAAAAGGGTTGGTGAAGAAGAACAAGAAGAAGAAGAAGAAGAAGAAGGAAGAGTTGAATCAGTTAGGGAAAAAAGGGAGGAAGTACCCTCAACAGCAATAGAAGATGTCAACTGATATATACAAACTGATGGAATAGTTGTTATAGAAAATTGTGACAGAAATGATAGATGAGCCAATACAAGATTATTTCTCTGCTAAAGAAAGTGCAAGAATGGAAAATGAAGATCCTGCAGTATAAAGGGTAAGAGATGAAGAAGAAAGATCAGGGGACCAACAAGAGAACCATATACATTCAACTTTGGTAGTAACAGAAGCAGAGGCAGTAGCTGCACCATCTCCACATCACAGTCCAAAATCATTCAGACCAACCACTCACCTTCAAAAACTCATCCCACTCCACAAGACCTAGAGAGAAGACTCATCAATATTGAAATATTCTTTTTAGCTATCAATGTTAGGATGTATTTAATGGATCGAAAACTAGACAATCTAATCTCATTAGCTAAATTTATCGAGGTCAAACTCAATCATTTCAATCCTCTCCACAACTCTCTCTAGTCCATAAAGCCAACCTTGTCTCACTAGCCAGGTCTACCCATTCCTTAGCTACCCCTTCACTCTCTAACTCCTATCACTCACCTTCTGCTCACATGACTCATAATTCTACAATCTCTACATCTTCCTCACTTTCATTTGCATCTGAATCAATTGAAGCAGTCTTTGATTCAGAAATACCTCTTGATCACATTCTTAACACCATAAAAACCAACTTAAAAAAAATACTCATTCTTCATTAAGAGTCTCTAATAGTAACACTCATACTCATCCCTCCATTACTAGAACTAAGAGATCCACTTCTGTTGAAAAAGCAAAAACACCTCTACATTTCTTTCAAACAAAAAAAATCCTATCTTTCTTCTACAAAAGATCCCAAAAAATTTCTACCCCTTGATACATCTATTCTATCACCAATCAAACTTAGCAAAAAGATAAGATTAACTAAAGAAGAAATTGAGCACAAATAAAGAATAAATGATCATGCACATTCTAAATTGAAAGCTTAAAAGGCAAGTTTTAGTTATTTGGATCTTTCATTCCCACACTTTGATGACCCTGAATTCATAAAATTCAATATTGACATCATTAAAAAGCCTCTTCCTAAAAACTTCAAACCAGATCTTCCAAACATAGATGAATTAATTGATAACTTCATACTAATTTTTCAGGGACCATCATCATCATTATCCATCCCAACTCCTCCTCAAACAAACAATTTTGTATTTGTCAAGTTAACTTCAAGGGCATCACCTCTCGCTATTCTTGAAGCATCTAACCTTAATTTGTTCTATCTCCCATATGATGTATATCAACAGTGTAGGTTCATGCAGATCAATGCATATTTTGCTAACCTACCTTCATCCTTTCCTGAATTTGATAATCCAGATTATTTTGAGAGGACAAGGTTAATTGAACCTGAAGTAACTATTTTCATAAAATCTGGGATTTCACCATCCATCCTAACAAGTTCTTCCTCTAGTACCTCTTCTTCTAAGTCAACACCTCCTCTTCTTGCTTTACCCAATCCTCCTCCTTCCTCAAGATTCAAATTTTCAATAATTAAAACTAAGAAATTCATTTCTAAACCTTCAAAAGTTGATGATCCCTTAGAAAATTATAGATATATTGACCCTATTACCATAGGTCCCACTTTATACAAAAGAAGGATGGCAGCCAATGTTAAAGCCAATGCTAAAGGAAAACCTCTTCCTTATCCATATTTAGCAGATCCTGAACTTCGACTCAAGGTTGTTAACTATAAAGAAAGTACTGTACAACCTAAGGATAATGTTTAGACTGTTAAATGCATTGTATTTTGACTCTGTCTATTTCTACATTTATCTTGCACATTTATCTTGCACATCAATGAAATTATTTTTGGACATATTATTTTTGCTTATCATCATTTACAATGTCAAATATTCATTTTCCTTTTAGAATTTACTTTTTTGATTTTGACAAAAAGGGGAGAAATATAGTGCAATGAGTGAAATTAGAACAATATAAAGTAAAAATTAATTATGGTACCTACTCATGGGGAGCCGAGCCACATGAGCTAAAACTTAAAAATAGCATACTAAACCAGGAGAAGTTAAATAAGCAAATTATGCACTAATTTAGGGGGAGCCTTAATACATTTATTCATGCATAAATTTCATATGCATTTACACTTATAAATATTTTTACTCTCTTGAAAGGTATTTCATTCAAATATTTTGTCATAATAAAAAAGGAGAAGAATGTTGAATCAAATGGTACATATAGCAAATAACCAAGTTATGATGATGAGCTGAGTGAAGTGGTACTGGTTCCCAAGCATTACAGAAATAGATATAAATATATAGGAAAACAATTCAAATATATTGGACAATGTATACAGAGAATGCATCAGCAAGCAAAATCCACTGATAAAAAGAAGATAAGAATGTTCAGAAAGAATGACACTAAAACTTTAAAACTAAGCAATAAAGAGTATTTATAGACATGACATGCAAACCTTAATGAGTGACTAGATAAATATTCAATAGATAAAGTCAGTAGCTGAGAATATTTGTCTAAGAAAGATTCAGACAATTCATTCCATAGACAAGTCAGATAAATTACTTATAATCAACACTTGTCTACAATACAAAGATGAATTTATTTGTAGAAGTTGAGATGAAACGAAGTTGAACTCAGACAAATGAACAGCTAAAATAAAGTCAAATTATTCAAGAATTTATCTCTCACATAAAGTCTATCTGAAACTGAAGAAGAATAACGAACCTGTCTGTAATCTTTTATAGAAGACATAGAAGATGAAGTAAAAGTGGCACAGTAGTTATGAAAGAACAACTCTTTCTGCCATCGTCATCCATAAGTTTGTTTGCCACCTGCAATAAATAATCCATCAAGATAACCACTAAAGAAATGAGTCTTCTATGCCTCAACAATTCGTCTGTTACTTCTAACAAATAACCATCATATGAACAACTAAAAAGAGGATTCACTGCACATCATAACTTCGTTTATCAATAAACCAATAGATGAGCCATTTGGAAGACTTTGTCTGCAGCCTATAACTTTATCTACAGATTTCTACAGATAAATAATAAACAAAGTCATTTCATCTGCTGAGAAGGAGCCTTGCCAATGCCAACAAGAGTCATCTATTACTTACAATAGATAAACCAACGAACAAAGCTACTTCGATTAGTAAAAGAAAACTTTGTCTAGTAAAAAAAACTTTGTCTGCTGACGAGGAGCCTTGTCCATGCCAATAAGAGTCATCTGTTACTTACAATAGAAAAATAATAGACAAAGCTATTTTGACTAGTGAAAGAAACTTCATCTGTTATGAAGAAGCTTTTGTCCATGCCAATAAGAGTCATCCGCTACTTACAACAAACAAACTAACAGACAAAGCTACTTCGTCTATTAAGAGAACTTTGTCTGATGAACAGTAAAAAGAAGAACTTTGTTTGTGCTTCTATAATTCATCTATTACTTATAGTAGACAAACTAGAAGACGAAGTAAAATGCGACAATGACCTCAGATAAATTTATATAGATGAAGTGTGGATCTACTCAAACCTACTTTGTCTAGATGAAAATCTAAGACTTGATCAGACAAAGTCCTTAGATAAAATATGACATATCATGAAGAGTAGATGCCACACATACCAGAAATCACTAACTGCACTCTCCTTTCAAGCTTTCATTTAAAGCAGATTCCATTAAATAAACTAGACAAATTAAGCTTAGCTAAAGATGGAAAGAAATTCAAAGGAAAGTAGTATTTACTCTGATAAAGGTTGTAACTTTTAGCGATTGCATCCCTTCAGGCTTAATAGGCTTCTTTCCAAAACAATAAAAGAGTCAGTCAAGCAAAAAGGTCTCTATTCAGTGTTTGCTAAAATCAGAAAGACATCTTCTTCAAGGATAGTACTACAAAGCTACAAGTGAGTTTATCAAGAAGACAGCTTTTCAACAGAAAAAAATTTAGAATGGTCTTCAACATTCAAAGAAAGCCAGCTACCTCTAACAGGCAAAAATTTCTAAAGCAATATAAAGCTAGTGCAGTGTCAATGAAGAAGGTTGAGGAAGCTGAGAGAAAAATAAGAACAGAGCTTAAACAAGTAACATCTCTCAATCGGACTATGCTTCCTCCTAGATAATCAATCTCTATCGCGTTGATAGATAATAAGCCTAAAAGTTTTATCTTAATTATACATCTAGAGTAGAGATATCATTTTATATGTGCTCAAACTATGTACAAATCAGCCTAGTAAAAGAGGTAATGTAATGTGCAAAATGAGTATTGTTAATAAGCTAAATGTGATGGTGGTGAGCTTAAGAAAACCGCATTCTATGAATTATTGGTGAGCTGCAGAAAACCAACAAGTTTTTTAGGGATCTTAGAAACCAGTGAGTTTTCTAGTGAGCTCATGAAACCAAAAGAGTACTGGGAACACTATATTTATGCTCCCTAGAGCTGGAATCCAGAAGAGTATTGGGAACTGTTTACGCCCCCTAGAGCTGGAATCTAGAACAAGTGTTGGGAGAACTTTTATATTTTCATTATATGGGATATAGTGGAACCTAAGGCATAATGAGTATGTACTCTTGGAAGAGTGGATATAGGGACGGGGTTTCTGAATCACTATAAAAATAATTGTGTGTTTTGTTTGTTTGATTATTTTACTTTGCACATATTTATTTTGTCATCACATTTCATAAATCACTACATACACAATTACTTATTTGAAATAAGTATATCTAAGAGAAGTTGAATTTGGAAGTGAAGTAGCCACTATGACCAAATGAACAGATATGGAAATTGCATATGTATTGCATGATAACTTCTGCTTAACTCACTAAATTTTATTTGGCCATAAGTTTTATATGCTCAATTCACCCCTCCCCTCTTGATCTATCTATTACATGGGACCAACCAAATATATTCAAAGAAGTTAGAGGCCAAGAGGACAAGGTAAGCACATGTATGATAATCAAAACTTACATCTCTTTATATTCTGTCATAATCTACATTCAGAATCTTACTTATTTGCCTCTAATATTGATTCATTTGTACATGAATAGGATTTTGGAGTTTAGATTAGAATAAATCAAAACAAGTTAAATTCATCTTATAATTCTAAAGCATGAAAAAGAACTCTAGAGATAACCAAAAATAAGGAAAGAATGCATATTTAGATAATCAGCACATTTTGAGGATAAGTATGCCAAGGAGGCATATAATTCATTAAGAAATTTAAAACACCATGCAATCATGAGATTATACAAGAGTGATTAATTATGCTCAAATTGAATTAAATACTTATAATTATTTTATTACAATGAAAATGGTTGATTTAACATATGGACATTTGAAGCTTTCAAAGAAGTCAGTTCTTATTTTCATAAATATGCTAGTTCAAAGAATTTGATGCTGATTATGATTAAAGCAGAGTGTTTATCTTGGTTTACAGATGTCAAAAAGGATATGCTTTAATTTTAGATAAATTAAAATTAATTTAGATGAAAATTAGCAAAATCTAGATGTTGCATTTATAAAACTTAAGAGGAGAAAACTTTCATATAAGAAGTAAATAACCTAAGTAATGGATGACTTATTCAAATGATCATTTTGCTGTGCAATCTAGATTTTCAAAAGCATAATACTATATGTTAAAGAGAAATTGCACTAATTAATTTGTAATAAATGTTCACTTCTTTTTGGATCTACTAATCAAGAGAAAGTGCAATAATTCTCTAAGTTTATGTAGGAAAAGCTTAAAATAAGCACATGGAAGAAGGAAAATGATGAAGAATCAAAATTATTTTCTTAGCCTACAACTCCAAGCTAAAGAAAAAATCAACAAGTGTTGAAAGGAAAATCAAGATTGGCAACACAAATTATGAGCTCAAATGTAGAAATTGAGAAAATGAGTGACAAAGGAGATAGATTTGCCAAACATAATGCATTTGGTTGATATAATGAAAATATGCATTTCACTATTATATATTCTTGATGCTTCTAATCTAACTGCCTTGGATTTGAAATGACCTTATTGTTTTGAGCTAAACCATTCTAAGAATTTAATTTAATATGTAAAATAATTAATCCTTAATATCATTACAGTCCCAAGCCATAGGTCAAATCTGCCTGGAAAACTTCATATTTGGGAATAGGTATTCCATTTCTAGTCAGGCCTTCTGTAATCATCATTAAGGCTTGAACTTTTGAAATTAAAACAATTATGAAAATAACTTAAATCTTGGTGAATGCCTAAAAGTTATAGTCATGTCATGAATTATTCCAACTTATACCTTATTCTTATCATCCATGACTATGATGTACGTAAAAATGTTTGAGCTTGCTTAAGTTGTAATCATATGATGAGAAAATTCAAATAATATATTTTTACTGAGTTAAAATATTAAGTGCCACAATATAAAATGGTATGTCTGTGATAATGGATGTTTGAAATGATTAAAATTGTGTCAAGTTAATAACCCAAGCTGTTGGTTGAATATAAAATGAGAAATCATATTATAGAGCTACTTGGATTATGACAAGATTGATCCATTTGTAGAATAGTTAAAATTCACATAGGATACAAATGGAAGTTGCATTATCATATATATGCTTAGTACCATGTGAAATTGATCAGTAAAATGAATAACTTTGAGGAATATGATTCAAAAAGTGATTAGACATATACCATCTTGTTATTCATTAAGAAAGAAATGATTGCAGATGGAGTAATCATAAAAATAAGATATTGTAACAAAATCTATTTAGAAGTAAAATAACAATTTAAGTTTGAAAATTGAAGAGAAAGATGGAAATGTTCAATTCTAACATAAATTATCAGACTTAAGAAACTTACAATACACAGTCTGAAAGCATGCAGAGGTATACGTTTATTACTTTTGGGAAGGTCACATTAGAGGAGCCGAAGTTTTGGATGGGGAAAGTGGAACGGAAGGTGAGGGGAAAAAGAAGGATGTTGCACTGCTATTCTCTCTTCTTTTCTTCTCTTCATCAACCTCAAAAGATAGTTGAGTTGATTATAAGGCCGTAGGACTTGCATAATGGTGATTCTTGTTTCCTCCAAAGAACATAATAGTTCTTTTAGATATCCATTCAATCTTTTGATCTTTAGCCTCAGAAATATTATGAACTTTATTAAGTCCTTCATAAGATTCATCTCCAATCCATGACTCCTTAAAAATCTTTCTGTCCATTCTACTCTATTTCAATGGATTGAGGTCTTTACAAAGTCTGCTTCGACTATCTCTGCTTTCAAACTCATATCTCTCTGACTTGTTCTCTCTTCTTCCTCTTACTATAGCAGTGAATGGGTTCAGGGTAGGGTTGAAATAGGCGTGGTTTGGGAAGACAAAGAGGTTTCTTGAAAGAATTTTTCAGAAAAAAGGAATGAATGTTTGCTAAAAATGTTGGTCCCATTTAAATGGTGGCTCAAGAGG
>JAYJMB010023771.1:0-39832 GCA_036873735.1 Pouteria campechiana
GTTGTATACAGGATAATGGTGGTAAATTAGGGGAGACTCTATCGGAATTTCCTCTGAATTTACCACTAGTAACGCTCCAGGAAGGAGGGGCGTTACATTCAATACTGGTTGAGCAATGAATTTTTACATACCCAATTCACCCCTCCTCTCTTTGGTTAAGCTACACTATGGGACTCTACATTGTTGACCTATGAGGATTTTTCATAAATAGATACTAATTTATGCCAAATACCTTTTTCATTAGTGCAAGAGGATACTCTATCAAACTCAATTAAAGATAGTCCACAAAATAAAGAGTTCATAGCCTTTGCATTATTTTGAATTGAGATGGCCTCCTCTTTATTCCATGCACCTATTTCAATGGTGGGAAGGGTGATTCCTATTTTAATAACCTGCCAAGATTCTATTTCATTGACTATAATGAATTGCTTTATACTCAACTTTTAGTAAGTGAAGTTGGTTCATAAAATAGGCGTGGTCGAGTAGATGATTCCCCTCAGCGAATATCTGAGAAGAGGATGATAACATTGCCATTGGATCACTATAAGTATTTATGTAATTTGCTCTAATACCACTTGTTAGTCCTAAAGCTTAGGCAAATACCCAAGAAGGGAGGGGTGAATTGGGTGCTTAAAATTTTGCTAAAACCCTTTAGGATTAACCATCCATCTAGAATTCAATCCAATCACTCAATCAATGCACAAATAAATAAGACACAGGAATTTTTAAAGTGATTCGAGTTAACACTCAACTCTACTCTTCTAAGAATACTACCCTCTTACTATCTTGGGTTCTACTATCTCTAATGGTAAAAATGCAGTCAGCACACCCTGCACTCTTCTAGATTCCAACTCTAGGGGGTGTAACTATGGTGCTACTAGCACTCTTCTAGATTCTAGCTTCAGGGGGTGTAAACACAATACTCGCAGCACTCTTCTCGATCCCAATCCCAGGGGGCATAAATAAATTGCTTTTGTCTGCACCCAGACCATCACAACTCTTCTTGAGTCTAGCCTCAACTACCAGCTCAAGGAAATTACAATGAATGAATACCTAAAGTTAAAGCACTTATACAAATACTTCACAATAAGTACAGGAGAAGAATTCTGATGGTTAGATAAAAAAGTAAATAATTTTTCTGAAAGATGGTCAAGGGACTTCAAAGAAAGTTAAGGAAGGTTTGAATACAAGGATCATGACTCTTGAAAGATGTAGAAGGTTTCGGCTTAGTTCAGTAATTACTCTCAAGAAGGGATTGAATATTTTTCTTGATTATTCTGTGTTCTCCTCTTGATAAATTGATGCTGAATTTATAACTATTTTGAATTCCAGTCATTAGTGGTAAGTGAAGTCCATTAATGATAGAAGATCATTCTAATTAACACATTTGAATTCTCTATCTTCTAATTAATTCTCATCTACTGCCGACTTTGGAGAAGATGATTTTCTGATTCTTAATAACTAGTGGTCAAAGAGATTCTGGAATGGTTGATGCTTTCATCAATTTGGAAAGACCCTTATTAATGTTAGATGAAGTCCAACAATTCATTTTATCCATTACTCATCTTTACTTATGTCAAACAAAGTATCTATCCAACTATCCATTAGACATAGTTACTTCATCTTCTAGTTTGTCCATGGCAAGTAGCAGACGAATCCAGTTAGCATGGATGAATTGTCTTTCCAGTAGTTTATTTATTGGTTTGTCCATTGAAAGTAACAGATAAATTGTAGAAGCACAGATGAATCATCTTTTCAGCAGTTTGTCTATTGGTTTGTTCATTGCAAGTAACAAATGAATCATAGATGGGTAGACCAATCATCTCTCCCATAATTTATCTATTGATTTGTCTATTGCAAGTGACAGATGAATCATAGAGGTGCAAATGAATCCTATTGCTCCATATTTGTTTGTGTTGACAGACAACCATTGGCTTGGTAAGCTATTCGTCTGTGGCTTATTTATGATAGAGGAAGTTTGTTGTATGCTTATTACTTTGCATTCATCAAAGTTAAACTTCACTTTGACAAATGAGTAGTGACTCGATTGATTTCTTTTCATTTTGAGCTTTAATCGTAGTGGTACTTCATCTCTGGCTTCTGTAATCGCTTGAGCTAGTTGTCTTTTTGGTCAAACAAATTGACGCTTTGGAATATCTTTTGATTCTTCTTTGTGTTCTTTTGTCTGTAAGGCTTATAACTTGATTCTACATACTAAATGCTTGACGATAACAATTAGTACATAATCTTTAATCAAGTTTTGGTTGTCATCAAAACCATGCATTTATACTAGCATTTAGGTTTAGGATTGAGCCCCTTTTTAGGGAATGGAGACTTAATCCATATATTCTTTAGCTCTGAGCTTGAACTTATCTTGTGCTGGTAGTGGGCATGAGGGGCTTCGCAAGGCATAGTGACTTGGTAGGTGGGGCGATCAGTCTCCTAACAACACATGCGAGTCCCTCCTTGTTGCATGTGGTGTCCAACTCAAAAGGAGCTTGCTAGTCCCATACCCAATAATCTCCCCCCCAACAACTACCCTAGGAGTCGAACCTGTGACCTCGCTTTAATACTAGGTGTATGATCAAGCCCCTTAACCAATTCTCCCAAAAGCTTGAGCTTTCAGGGAATGGAGACTTAATCCATATATCTTAATAATGTAGAGCTCAAAGATATCTTGTTTAGCCAGTGAGCATGAGGGGCTTCGCAAGGCATAGTGCCTTAGCAGTTGGGGCAGTTAGTTCCCTAACAACACATGCAGGTCCCCCCTTGTTTGACGTGGAATCCAACTCAAAGGGAGCTTACTAGCCCCATACCCAACATTCTTTTTCAGCAATGTCTGAGACTGATTCTATGTCCAGAATTGGTTATGAGATGTCCAAACTTGCTTCTTCAGTATTCATCTCTTTGCTTAAGTGTGGAACATAAATTGTTTTCTTCATTTTGAAGCCTTAATTCTTGTCCAACTTTGAGCACAAGTCTGAATTACTTTTGGTAGTGTTTTGAGGCATTTTTGAAAGTTATTTCACATGCCGCTCTTCAAAGTTTTTGTGACATTATTTCTCATTTGAGCATTTATGTTTTCTTCCTCATATTCTAGTAGATCTTATCTCTGATATAATTTTGGCTGTGTTATCCACTTATGTTATTTCCCTGTATTTTTTTCATTACTACACACTTGGAAAATAATGATTAGTAGCTTAAACTTTCACTCATGTGCTTTTGCTCATCCAAAAAAATTAGCTTGTTAGGTATGTTCATCTTCAAAATCAAGCCTAGTAAAGAGGTGTGATTTAACAGTAGTCACATAAACCAAGTTTAAAGTAGCTTCAAAATTGTTTAAGACATGTGATTTAAGTCTTGGAAGCCAAACTAAAATTGAAGGACATTTCTGATATCAAATAAGAACTTTAAAGTAACTTTAGAGGTGCTTTAGACATGATGAAGTACACTTCTAAAGTGGATAAAGTTAGATGTTAAAGTTCAAATGTGAAAATTGCTTCTAAGATGCTTCAGTTAGCTTTAGAAGAATTATCAATGCACTAAAGTATGAAACCACAACGTTGAAGTGTTAATGACAATCCAGATGTGTATGCGTGTAACATAGGTTAGATGTGCTGAAGCATGAAGCCTTCGTGCTAAAAGTTTAACTCCACTTTAGACATTTTGAAGAATCACAACAAACTTGTTGAAACATGCTTACAATGCACCACTGAAGATATAAATTAGGAGCATTCAAATTTGGCTTAGTCCCAAACTTCAGAAGTCACAAAGGACAACTTCAGACATGCTGAAGCATCACTTAAAAAGTTCCTAAGTGAATATCAGAAGTGCTAAAGTTCAGAGTTGCATGACTAAGTAATTCATGCCTCTAGAAACATCCTGAAGTCTTACTTCAAACATGATGAAATACTCTTATAAGGTGCTAGTTTTAGTTGGTTGTGATGCAATGCAAATCACAACTCTCCTTCACTTCAGAAGGTGTGAAACTATGCTTTAGATGGTCTAAAGCTGCAATGGCATCAAACAGGATAAAAGAAAAGGATTTTCAAAGAGAAGAGTTAATGACAACATTCTGTCTATTTAGATGTGCTGAAGTCTTTACTTTAGATGGTCTAAAGTCATCGGATTGCTACAATAGTCAGACATTTGAACATTTCCTTGCATTCAATGCTCGCCACTCACCAAATGGGAAGAATTTGAACTTTGATAGAAAAAGAGTCAATAGGGATGTTCCAACAATTAGACAAGCAATTAAAGAGCATTTACTAAGCCTTAAAGTTTTCTTCCAACATTTTCAACTCCACAGCAAAACCGAATTCAAAGCATATTCTTCTGCAACCTTTCTAGAGTCTGAAACACTTGTGCTTAATAGTATTGTATTTATTACTTCTAAATTTAATTTTGTACTCCTTGCCTAAGTAAGAGGCACATATTGTACAAATCCTGTTTTTGTATTTGTTATAGCAAGAAAGGGCTTGCTCATTGTTGTGTTGCTAATGGCAAGTAGAGAGACTTGCTAGGTGATTGTAAAAGTTTGCTTGTGATCTTTGAAAACCAAAATTTGTAAGAGTTTGTTGGAGAGCAATGGAAAAGCATTAAGTGTCAGGGGAACCTAAGTGCAGTAAAGAGACCTAGAGAGTAGAGTAGGTACCAGGTTCGGCTAAACACTATAAAAATACCATTGTCTATTATGCTGCATAATTTCTTTCCTTCATTTTCAGCACCATATTTTATTTGGCAATAAATTTTAAAAGCTCAGCGCCCCCCCCCCTCTTGAGCTACCATCTGAACAGGACCAACAATTGATATCAAAGTGAGCTTTAGTCATTAACTTTAAACACTAGTATTTTAACTTATGAAGAGATATCCCAAATGGCCAATTTGTTCCACAACACTTTTCCAGAGGGACAATCAACTTCCAAACTCTCATTCTTTGATGGTATAAATTATGGGTATTGGAAGATGAGGATGCAAAATTTTATGATAGCCACAAATTACCAATTGTGGCTTATCATTAAGGATGGCAAAGTAGTCCTCAACATCTAAGACAAGTATCCAAATAGTAGAAAGGGATGTAAAGATAAAAAAATTGCCTCTACTGTGCCTTGTTCCCATCTGAAATTTGAGGAGATCTCCTCTTATGATTCAGCTAAGGAGATTTGGGATAAATTATAAATTACACATGAGGGAATTAACCAGGTCAAAGAGACCAACTTGTGCAGGAATATGAATCCTTACACATGTAGGATACAAAGACAATATCAAATATGTTTGAAAGGTTTCAAAAAATCACCAATGGGATGAAGAGTCATGGAGATAAATATGAAGCTGCCCAAATTGGTAAAAAAGATACAAAGATCACTTCCTAAGCAATGGATGCCTAACACAACAACCATCCAGGAGGCAAAGGACTTGGACAAAATGAGCATTGAAGAGCTCATGGGTTCTCTTATGACCCATAAAGTATTTATGAAACAAAAAGCTCTTGAAGAACCTAAGGGAAAATGAACTATAGCATTAAGAGCAGAATCAGATAATGATTCACGGAGTGAAGCTTCCACAAGTGGAGCTCAAGATGACGAAGAGATGGCAATGCTAAGTAGAAGATTCAAAGCCATGTTCAAGAAGAAGATTGGAAGCAACTCTAGAAATTTTAAAAATAATGATAATAAGAGAGAGGTCCCCATATGCTACAATTGCAAAAAACCTAGGCATATGAAATTTGACTACCCAAAGCTAGATAAGAAAAAATAGGAATAACAAAAGAAGAAATATAGTTCATATTCTAACAAGAAAAATAATAGTAACAATTATAAGAGGAAGAAGAAAGCATTGGCTATGTGGGAAATGATAGAGCACCTAATAAGATAACACAAGTGATGTTAAAGAAGAATTTGAAGAGCAATTTAGTAAACTATTGCCAAGGAGAGGAGACCAAGAAGATTATCATACAAGAATTAGCTTCATGGCCATCCATGAGGACAAGATAATTTCTGAGATGGAATCTCCAAGCCTACAAAAAACTTTAAAAGTGTTGTATGTTGATTTCAAAGTTTTGAAAGTTAAATACAAGGAGACTAAAAAGGATCTATTTAGAACAACCAATGACTGCTCCAAACTAAATGATGAAAACATTATGCCCAAAAGTAAACAACGTACCACTAGTTAGTTTGGGCAGGTCAAGGCAGAGAATAATGCCCTTAGACAAACCTTGACCTTCATCTTATTGAGAATGAAACCTAAGAGAAAAGGTGGAGAAGAATAAAAGAAACAAAATTATAATTTTGGAAGAAAACATAGGCCCAAATAGACCATGATTTAGGTACCTAGAGCTATAGTAGAAAATGTAAATGCAATTCAGTCTCCAAACATTAGATTAGTGGGACCTAGGAAGAAGTAGGTACCTAAAGTTTTTGCCAATAGGCCCCCTAGAGTCATTCTCAAATGGGTACCAAAGATTAAAAATTAAGCTTTTCATTGTAAGTGTGTCTGAGAGCCACAAGAAGCAGGATGTGGTACATTGATAGTGGTTGCTTAAGACACATTATAGGGGAGAAGTTGTTTCAGTAAGCTGAAAGAGAAAATGGTGGAACAGTAAACTTCGGAGACAATGGAGAAGGTAGAGTGGTGGGATTGGTAAGGTCAGCCAATCACACACTATTATTATTTCTGATGTTTTAATTGTAGAGGGATTAAAGCATAACCTTTTGAGTTTTAGTCAGTTTTGTGATAGTGGCATAAGGTTATGTTTGAATCTCATATATGTTCAGTTTTAGATCAATCAGACTTGATTGTAGTTCTTCTAGGTATAAGGCATGGAAATGTGTACATTGTAGATCTTCATGATATCTAGGCCAAGTGTCTTATTAGTAAAGATAAGTCCTTCTTGTCGCATAGAAGCTAGGACGTGCCATCAAAGAAATGATTCAAAGGCTATATCATAAGGACCTTGTTATTGGCTTGCCTAAACTCAAATAAGAAAAAGAATAGTTGTGTGATGCTTGTTTGAAAGGAAAGCAAGAAAAAGAGTCTTTCAAATCAAACAAAGAAGTGTACACAATTAAACATCTTTAGTTGCTATACATGGACTTAGTGGGACCAACAAGAACTAGGAGTCTTGGAGAGAACATTATGAATATGACATCGTAGATAACTATAGTAGATACACTTGGATAATATTTCTTCTGTCTAAAGATGAGGCCTTTTTCCTAGCATGCACAGAATAAACAAAGCTCTCATATAATTATCATAAGGAGTGATCATGGAGGAGAGTTTGAAAACCATAAGTTCACAGCTTTCTTTAAAAACAATGGCATCTTTCAAATTTCTCTACTCTAAGAACTCCCCAACAGAATGAAGTGGCTAAGAGGAAGAATATATCCTTACAAGAGATGGCAAGAACTACATTGAGCAAATATAATCCACCATAATATTTATGGGTTGAAGCTATGAACACTACTTATTTTGTTATTGATGGAATTCATATTAGTCCATTGCTCAACAAAACTCCATTTGCATTCTATTATGGAAAGAAGTGTAACAAATCATATTTCCACACCTTTAGCTGTAAATATTTCATTCTTAATAATGGTAAAGAAGACCTTAAAAAATTTGATACCAGATCTAATAAAGGTATATTCCTTGGCTATTTTTTGTTAGTAAGGATTTTAGAATCTACAACCTAAGTAGCAGATTTGTTGAGAAGTCTATTAATGTCAAATTTGATGAAACTGAAACTACTAACTGTTCAAAAAAAATAAGTGATTTTTATGATGAAATAGATAGACTCACAATAGACATGGAGAAATTGAACCTATAAAACTAAGAGAAACAAACTCCTCAAACAAAAATAGCAATGGATGAAGTTAAATCATCCATAATAGAAGTAAATGAGGAAGGTAACTCTTCTTTTCCTAGAGATTGGAGGTTCATGCATGCTCATCCTAAAAATTAGATAATTGGTGATGTGTATGATAGAGTTAGGATTAGATCATCTTACCGCTAAATATGTGGTAATTTTTCCTTTATTTCTCAAATAGAGTTAACTTGCATAGAATAAGCATTGGTAGATGAGAACTGGGTATTGGCTATGTAAGAAGAATTGGACTAGTTTAAGAGAAATGACGTGTGGACCATAGTTCCAAAACTAGACCCTCAAACTTTTATAGGAACCAAATAGTCTTTAGGAACAAACTTGATGAATCTGGATTAGTAATGAGAAACAAGGTAAGATTAGTAACAAAGGGATACTGCCAAGAAGAAGGGATAGATTTTGAAGAGTCTTATACCTTTGTTGCTAAGGTAGAAACCATTAGAATGCTATTAGCTTTTGCATCCTATATGAACTTCAAGCTCTATCAGATGAATGTTAAAAGTGCATTATTAAATGAGTTCATTAATTAAGAGGTTTATGTAGAATAATCCCCTAGGTTTGATGACCCCCATGATCCTAACCATGTCTTCAAACTCAAGAAAGCCCTCTGTAGTTTGAAGTAAGCTCCTAGAGCTTGGTCTTAAAGGCTAAGTAGATTTTTTTATTGAGAAAGGATTCTCAAGGGGTAAGGTAGACGCCCCACTCTTCATTAAGCATGTTATGAATAACATTGTTAATGTTTAAATCAATGTACATGATATTGTATTCAGTGTTACAAATGAAAAACTTTATCAAGAATTTCTAAGATAATGCAGGGAGAATTCAAAATGAGTATGATAGGGGAGCTAAACTTTTTTCTAGAAATGCAAGTGAAGCAAATGAAAGGAATCTTCATCCACCAAGCTAAGTATATAAAGGAACTGCTGAAGAAGTTCAATCTTAAAGAGGAAAGGTGTTTTGAAACTCCTATAAGCACTTCCATCAAGATGGATAGAGACAAGAAAGGTAAACTAGTTTGTCAAAAATTATATAGAAGTATGATAGGATCTCTTTTGTATTTAGCTTCTAATAGGCCAGATATCATGTTTAGCGTCTGTATGTGTTCTAGATTCCAGTTAGATCCTATAGAATCACATCTTAGTGCTATTAAAAGAATTTTTAGATAGCTCTTAGATACTCTAAACCTCGGTTTATGTTATCTAAAGGTTCAGATTTTGAGTTAGTTGGGTACTCAAATGTTGATTTTGCTAGATATAAGGTAGATAAGAAGAGTACCTCAGGAACTTGTCAATTTCTTGGAAGCATGATCATCTCCAAGAAATAAACATCTGTTTCATTGTAAACTATTGAGGTTAAATATGTAGCAACAATGAGTTGCTATGCACAGATTCTTTAGATGAAACAGCAGTTGGGTTACTATTGTATGAAATTTGGTGATATAGATGTGACAATACTAGTGCCATAAATCTGACCAAGAATCCAGTCATGCATTCTAGATCTAAGCATATAGAGATGAGACATTATTTTATTAGAGATCACATTTAGAATCACAATGTCTACTTAGAGTATGTATCAACTAAAAATCAGTTAGTTGACGTTTTCACTAAGCCACTCCCAGAGGATAGATTCTATAGAATTAGAAAGGAGCTTAGCATGATAGATCCACATGCATGATATGTTTATTGCATGACCATCTCATTATACTTGTGTTTAAAGTGATTTGAATGCTTACTTCTATATTCTTTATGCTTTATGATTCACATGCCTTATTTTGCTTTAGTTTTGTAATAGAAAGTTGTTTACGAGACTATTAAAATTGTGCTAAACAAAATGAAATTGATCATTAATATCATTATAGTTCCAAGGCATAAGTCAAGCCTATTTGGAAACTTCACAGTTCAAGGTCGGGAATAGGTATTCCAATCCTAGTCAGACCTTTTGTAATCATCATTATGGTTTGATTTCATATTCTAGACAACTATTTAAACTTCAATAAACATTAAGGGTGAATGAATCTTAGGGAAAGAGCTTCCATGTTATATCCAAGTTCCCATCCCTCTTAGTCTAAGCCTTTTTGATAATGACAAAAAGGGGGAAAGATAATGAGAGGAGAGAAAAAGTGGGAGCTATAGAGGATATAATTAGAAAAGGGGGCAAGATACTCAGATAAAAGAAGAGATAAGAAAAATCATAACAAGTGCATAACAGAATTTCAATCTTAGTTAGCAAAGTAGATGCACTTAGTCAGGGGGAGCTATCAAGTTTTAGCAGATATTTCAGTCCTTAATTCCAAACTTTTATTTTCTAAAAGGTAGCTCACTCAAATGTTTTATCATCATCAAAAAGAGGGAGAATGTTGATCCTAACCCCTTTGCTTGGCTTGATTTTGATAATGAATATAATTAAGTAGTTGAATTTTTATGATGAGTAAAAACATGTGAGTGAAGCATTAAGATGCTGATAGTTACATTGCCAAGTGTGTAGTGATAAATATATATAAATTGAACTAAGGTAAGTAACTTTAGCTGTGTGGATAGCATATATAAATTTTATCAAAGAAAAGATCCACCAGTCAATTAACAAGGAAGAAAATTATGTAGATGCTCAAAGAAGAATGACCTTGAACTTACAAGAAGATTTCAGATATACTGGGACTCATCTAAAATCATGAGGAACAAACACAAAATATGAAGAAGTTTAGAGAGTCTGAAGAATAAAGGATGTAGTCACATATACCAAGTCTGAAATAACTTCAAAATTGTTTTAGATGTGAGATTCAAGTCTTAAAGTGGATAAAGTCAGATGCCAAAGTCTAAAAATAGCTTTTTATGATACTTCAGTTGTGCTTCAGAAGAATTATCAACACACTTCAAATTTGCTAAAGTATGATGCCACGATGTTGAAGTGTTAATGGAACTTCACATGTGCTTAAGTATGTGTGCAACACAGGTTGGATGTTCTACGATGTTAAAGTTTAACAGCATTTTAGACATTCTAAAAATCACTTTAGACATGCTAAAACATGCTTACAATGCATCACTGAAGATACAAATAGGAAGCATTCAAAATTGGATAAGTCTCAAAATTCAGAAGTCATGAAGGACAACTTAAGACGAGTTGAAGTGTCACTTCAGAAGTTCCCAAGTAAATATCAAAAGTGCTAAAGGTCAAAGGTGCATGACTAAGTAATTCATGCCACTTCAGATGTTCTGAAGTCTTACTTTAGATGTGTTGAAATACTATTATAAGGCATCGGTTTGAGTCAGTCGTGAAGTAGCGCAAATCATAACTCTCCATCACTTTAGATAGTGTTAAACTATGCTTCAGATGATCTAAAGCTATAATGGCATAAAACAACATAAAAGCAAAGGATTTTTGAAGAGAAGGGTTAATTATAGCATTTAATGTATTTAGATGTGTTGAATTCTTTACATTGAATGGTCTGAAGTCTAGGAAACGCTACAACAGATGGAAATTTGAACGTTCCCTCACATTCAATGCTCACTACCCAGTATAATGGGAAGAATTTGAACTTTGATAAAAAAAAAAAAAGAGTCAATAGGGACATTCCAATGGTTAGATAAGTAATCAAAGAGCATTTAATAAGACTTGAAGTTTTCTTTCAACATTTTCAACTCCATAGTGCAACACTTAGAACTGCATTCAAAGCATATTCTTCTGCAACCGTTCTAGAGTCTAAAACACTAGTGCTTACCTGTATTGTATTTATTACTTTTGCATTTAATTTTATACACCCTGCCTATGTAAGAGGTACATTATTTTACAATTCCTTTTCTATTATTTGTTATAGCAAGCAAGGGGCTTTTCGATTATTGTGTTAATTATAGCAAGTAAAGAGACTTGCTGGGTGATTGTATAAGTTTGTTATTGAGCTTTAAAAACCAACATTTGTAAGAGTTTATTGGTGATCTTGGGAAAACCAACAAGTGTCAATGGAACTTGAGTGCAGTAGAGAGATTGGCTTAGAGAATGGAGTAAGTACCGAGTTGGGCCAAACCACTATAAAAAAAACCACTATCTATTGTGCTGCGTAATTTCTTTCCTTTATTTTCAGCACCATATTTTATTTGGCCAGAAATTTTAAAATCTCAATTCATCCCCACCCCTCTTGAGCTATCATTTTAATAGGACCAATAGGTGTGGGCAATCTTAAGCAAGTTTGGGGTGCTATGGTGCCCACTTACTAGTGCTTGGTTTGCACTGTGGGATTGATTGGACGTCATGGTAACTAGATGGGTGCTGCGATGACCAATCACTGGAACCTTATGTTGTATTGTTTAAAAGCTAGGCATTATGGCACCCCATCCTTAGTGTTGCGGTGCCCAGATGCTGGAAACTCTTTGGTTCTTGGTGTGTTCCTTGATTTCTTGGACTTCAATGAGAGTGCTCAACTTGCAAAATAATAATTAACAAATCATATTATGAGAAAAACTAACTAACTAATACATGATTAAAACTTTGAATTAACAAACTAAAACTAATGCAAACTAATACAAATCAACTAAAGATGCAATAAATAACTAAATTAATGTAAAAAAATAAAAAAAAGAGACTTTAGAAACTTGGGTTGCCTCCCAAGGAGTGCTTAATTTATAGTCATCAGCCAGACACTTCGTCCTTCATGATGACTTAAGATTGACAATTGTCTTGAGACGGTCAACAATACCATCAAATGCTTCATTATAGAACTCATCCAACAAATTGATTTATAGAAAATGCTTCTCACTGGCTGCCTGCATTCACGTTCAATTGCTTCATGGCCCAATATGCTCAATGGTCCAACTAACTGGAAGATGGCATGCCTTTCCATAAACCATCTATAAGGAGAGATTCCTATAGGTGTCTTAAAAGTAGTCTAATATGCCCAAAGAGCATCATCTAACTTCTTTGCCTAATCCTTGAGAGAACTTTGGACTGTTTTCTCCAGAATAAGCTTCACTTCTCTATTCAAAATTTCTGCTTGCCCATTGATTTGGGGGTGATAGGCAAGTACTGTTATGTGTTTTACACCATATTTCGACAAAAGAGCTTCGAATTGCTTATTATAAAAGTGTGTTCCTTCATCACAAATAATAGCTCTTAGAGTTCCAAACCATGTGAAAATGTTTTTCCAGAAATAAATTAAGCACCACCTTTGCATCATTGGTGTGATTTGCAACTGCCTCAACCCATTTTGACACATAATCTATTGCAAGGAGGATATACTTGTTATTGTAAGAAGAAGGAAATGGTCCAATAAAGTCAATGCCTTGAACATCAAAGAGCCCAACTTCCAGAATATTCTTCAAAGGCATTTCATTTCTTCTTGAGATATTTCTAGTTCTCTGGCATCTATCATAGGCAACAACAAAAGCATGTAGGTTAGTAGAAGTCTAATTGTAACACCTTGGCAACTGTTCAATTCCCTCCAAAATGACCTCCACACTCAAGCGTATGTCACTTCTTGAGAATATCTTCCATCTCTTCCTTTCGCGCGCATCTTCTTATGATTTGATCAACACGATGCTTGTAAAGAATTGGATCTTCCCAATAGTAATCTTATTTTGTTGATAAGACATATTAGATGGCATGATCTTTCTTAGCAAGATAATTCATAAAATTTTCATACCATGGAAAGGATTTTGCTAATGTAATAACAAAGAGTTGCTCATTAGGAAATTGATCACCAATGGGAGGCTTTTGTTACCCTTCATCTTCTAGTAATTTGAGTCATGGAAGGTGGTTTGCCATAAGGTTTTCTATGCCCTTCATATCTCTGATTTCCAAATCAAATTCTTGGAGTAATAACACCCATCAAATGAGTCATGGCTTTGCAACTCACTTAGCCATAAGATATTTTATTGTAGAGTGGTCAGTGAACACAATTACCTTATTGCCAATGAGATATGATCTAAATTTATCAAAAGCAAAAATGATTGCAACTAACTTCTTCCTTATGGTCTCATAATTGAGTTGTGCATCATTGAGGGTCCTGATAGAATAATAAATATCATGAAATACCTAATTCTTTCATTTCCCTAAAACTACTCCAACTGTGTAGTCACTTTCATCACACATTAACTCAAAGGGTTTATCCTAATTTGATGCAATAACAATGGGGGCTGAGACAAGCTTCTCTTTAAGAATATTGAATGCCTTCTCACATTCATCATTGAATTCAAAGGGTGTACCTTGCACAAGTAGATTTGAGAGGGTCTTATAATTTTTTGAGAAATCATTTATGAACCTTCTATAAAATCCTGCATGCCCAAGAAAACTCTGAATTCCTTTGACAAATGTCAATGGTGGGAATTTTTCTCTTGTCTCTACCTTGGCTAAATCAACCTCAATGCTTTTGCATGAAATTCGATGGCCCAAAATAATACCTTATTTCACCATGAAGTAACACTTTTCCCAATTAATTGGTTGCATTACAAAGATCGAAAGGCTTTCATCTGAAAGTAAACATATCATATGGGCTTGTGAATGTAGTCTTTTTTTGATCTTCTGGAGCAATGGCTATTATTTGATTGCACCTTGAATAGTTGTTTAGAAGTAATAGTAATCAAAACTCTCAAGCTAATCCAACATTTGGTCATTGAATGGCAAGGGAAAGTGATCTTTACTCGTGGATGCATTCAAATTCTTGTAATCAATGCATATTTTCTATCCTATGATAGTTTTGATTGGATTCAACTCATTACTATCATTCTTTACCACTGTTATTCCACCCTTATTTGGAACCACTTGCACTGGACTAACCCATGAATTGTCTAAGATAGGATAAATCACCCTTGCATCTAGCCATTTAATCGCTTCCTTATGAACTACTTCCTTTATGGTTGGATTCAATCTTCTTTGTGCTTCAATCGATGGTTTGTACTTCTCTTACATTAATACCCAATGCATGCATAAAGTTGGACTAATTCCTTTCAAATTAGAAAGACACCACCCAATAGCTGACTTATATCTTTTATGGATTTGCAACAACTTGTCCACTTCTTGAATGGAAAGGCTAGAAGAAATAATTAGTGGCAATGAAGATGATTCTCCAACCAATGCATAATGTAGATGATCTGGCAACTGTTTGAGCTCTAGAGTTGGTGGTTTCTCAATTGAAGGAATAGATTGAGGAGGACCTTATACCAAAGTTTCAAAATACCTCTGATTATTTTGACCAAAGGAATCCAACCATTGAACAATTTCTATGATATTTTCCTCCTCTAGATCAGAAGGTGTAGGGTGAGTTAAAATCACTTCCAATGGATCTTCTAATTTGCTAAAGTGTTGTGATATTAAGGTGATAAGATTATATTCTACCATATTTTAATACCTAAATTCACATGTTTGGATCCTCATTTGATGTAATTTCATTTGTTTTGATTATATATTGCACTTAATGGGTTAGTTTTTGTTTCAAGTGTTAAAACTGTTGAATATGATAAAGGCATCACTTGTAGTGAATTTTTGGCATATATAGAGGCTAATTTTGAAAATGTGTTCAACATAAAAGTTGTATACCTTATTCTTATATTTCCAATGCATCAAGAATTTCATGATTTTGATATTATATGAGAAAGTTATTGCTAAAATATTGGAAACTCTTTCTGGTGAACAGTTGGATAGGATGCACATTAGTTTTGGCTAGCAAGATGGGTGTTGCGACGCCCAAAATACAAAGGGATTATAAAGGCATTCACGGATAGGCACCCAGTTTGTGCATCGCAATGCAAATTTGTTACGGATAGAACTCTCTAATTTTTGTAGTTTTATGTTGTTTACTAAAAATAACTTTGGGAATCCGTATGGAGGTGCAAGAAAACCCTAAATTGGGTTATTTAAAGAGGTTTAAAGAAGGAAAACAAAGAACAATTTTAGTAGAGAGAGTTGGGACATAACACATAGATAGAGTTCTTTTCATGACAGAGTTCAAGATTAGAAGTAACTGTGGTGCAAAGCTTAGAGGAAGATCAAGATTCAATCAATGTTTCATTGTTCTTTCTTGTTCTTCCTTTATTATTTGGAATACTTAAAATTATTTTTAATATTATTATAGTAACTAAAGAGGAGAGAATGATCTTATGTGGATATTGTGGTGTGATTAATTAGTTATATTATTGAGAGTTTTAATAGTTTATTTATAATATTTTTTTCTTATTGGCTTCAATTTATCGGCCATCCAATGAAAGATTTTATAATTAAAATTTCTTGCTCAAGAGAGGTAATTCAGAATAGGAACTAGGTATCATAACATGAAATTCTAGATGACCCAGGAGAATTACAGATCTTAATACATTCTCATTCTTCTAATTTTATAGGGATATTGAAATTGGGATATTGAGAATAAATACTTAACTTAACACCTAGGAGACGGAGTTGAGTGAATTAGAATTCTTGATTTATAAACCAAGAGAATGATCAATATATAATGAGTTGAGAACACCATAATTGAAGCATAAGTGAAATCAATCCTCTAGGACTTTTCTATCTTGACTTCTTTCCACCAAAGCTTGTTCTTTTCTGCTTCTTATCTAATATCTTTGTATTTAATTCTCTAAATAAAATTAGGGTTATTTATTGCAATAGCTAATGATTAATTGAAATTTATAGTCCCTGTGGAGATAATAACCCTTTTCACATTCTTATACTATAAAACTTGACACTGTATGCTTACAATTGAATTTCAATGAATAATTTTTTGGTCCCATTGTCAGGGACTGTCCTTATATTAATTTCTGACTAATATTGTCATGAGATAATTCGAGTTTTAATTTGGATTTTTATTTTTTACTTTATATTGAATTTTCTTTTCTCTCATTTTATTTGATTCTATTTTTTTTTCTTTCTTGATAGTGTTGATTCAAACCTCCTTTACTTGACTTGATTTTGATGATGAATGTGTTTAGACAGTTGAGTTTTGATGATGTGCAAAAATATGTGAGTGAATGGTTAAGGTATTGACAGTTATGTTTCCTAGTATTGCAGTGATAGGCATGAAACATAACTAGAGAAATAACTTTAGTTAAGTGGATAACGCACATAAGATTATCTCAGAGATAATATCCATCGAATTTAGAAAGAAAATATAAATGCTCAAGAGAAATAATGACACTAGATTTAGAAGAGAATTTCAGATGCAAGGGACACATCTAAAATCATAAGGAACAAACTCAAAACCTAAAGAAGTTCAAAGTATCTGAAGAATGAAGACAATAAACCCAAGAATCATGTTTGAAAATGTTTTAGACATATGATCCAAGATTCCAAGGAAAATCTACAGTTGAAGGATATGTCTGGCATCAATCAAGAGCTCCAAAGGAAGTTCAGACATGCTTCAAACATGGTGAAGTATGCTGGTAAAAACATCAAGACTAGATGCCTAATTTGAAATGCAAATAAAGCTTCAGATGGACTGCACATTGTTTCGGATGTTGCGAAAGCTAAATTCGGATGCGAAGTCAAGTTTGGACAATGTTGAAGTATGAACCACGATGCTTGAAACTTAACGTCATTTTGGATGATCGGAAGTATCATTTCAAACATACCAAAATACATTTAGAATGCATCTCTTGAATCCAAGTTTGAAATTTTTTGGGTCCTAAACTTCTGATGATGTGTAGGAAAGGATCGGACATGCTAAAATTCATGCTGCTTTAGACATTGTGAAAAACTTATTTCAGATGTACTAAAGTATTTTAGATGAAGCTTAGTTAGAGTTGGTCGCACAAATCAAGATGAGTCATTTTAAGACTGTTTAAAGTTACCATTTAAAACAGTCCAAAGATATGATTGACTTTTATAGTGAAATTTCTGACAAAGAGTTCTCTCCCATTCCAAACATGCTAAACTTTTATTCTAGATAGTATGAAGCTAAGAGAATGGTACAACGGTCAGAAAATCTTAGTGATTTGCTTGCATTTAACGAACATCATCTTCTTTAATGGGCTTATTTCAAACTTCAGCATAAAAGGAGAAATAAAATTGTTTAAGTTAGCAATTCAAGGAAGACAAGTAAGAAAGAGCATTAACAAAGCATTTACTTCCATTCAAGTTTTCTTCTAAGACTTCACAACTCCATCGTTCTGATTGCAAATCTATGTTCAAAGCTCAATCATCTACAACCTTTTGGAGTTTGATATCATATGCTTTAATTGCTTTATTCACTTATTAAGTCTGCATTTAATCTCTATACATTTAGCCTAAGTAGAGGCACATAGTTGTACAAGTTTAGCCTAAGTAGAGCCACAATTAGAGAGACTAGTTATTTGTATAAGTTTACTGGTAAGCTTGGAAACAACCATTGTATAAGTTTGTTGGAAATTTTGGAAACCAACCTCTATATAAATTTGTTATTGACCTTAGAAACCAACAGTTGTAAGAGTTTATTGGTATGCTCGTGAAAACCAACAATTGTTAGTGGAACCTGACTATAGCCAGGAAGGCTGACTAAGAGAGTAGAGTGGGTACTAGGTTGAGCCAAACCAGTGTAAAAATATCCTTGTCTTTGTGCTATATGATTTATTCCATTTATTTTTAGCACTTTATTTTAATTTGGCAAAAATTTTTAAAAGTTTAATTCACTCCCCAGCTACCTATTCCATGGGACCAACAATTAGTATCAGAGTAGGCTTCACTAGTTATTCTTAATAACTAGATATTATAACTTATGAAGATATCCCTAAATGGCCACCATGTTCCACTACACATCCATAGAGGGATATCTATTTCTAGACCCCCATTATTTGATGGCACCAATTATGGGTTTTGGAAAATGAAGATGCAAATTTTTATCATAGCCATAGATTACCAATTGTGGCTTACTATTAGAAATGGCAAAGCAATCTCAACAATGAAGACAGATATACCCTAGAGGACATACAAGTAGTATAGAAAGACTCTAGGCTAAGAATTGCCTTTACTATGTTTTGTGCCTATTAGTTTTTGAGTAGAATTCAGTGAAGATAGACATACCCTAGAGGACATACAAGTAGTATAGAAAGACACAAGGCTAAGAATTACCTTTACTATGTTTTGTCCCCATTAGTTTTTGAGTAAAATTCCATAAATAATTCTGCTAAAGACATTTGGGATAAATTAAAAATTATGCATGAGGAAACTGATCAAGTCAAGGAGACCAAAACTAACACTCTTATATAGGAAGAGGAGATGCATGAAAACTCAAGTGAGACAGAAGAACAACACATAACCAACATCAGTCTCATCATGGCTATCCACGAAGATGACATAATGTTCGAAACTAAACCACCCAATTTTCAAGAAGTTTTAGAAAATCTATATGATGATTTCAAGTTCTTAAAAGCTAAATACAAGAAGATAAAAAAGGAGCTATTTAGAAAAATCAATGAATGCTTCAAATGAAAGCAAGAAAATGATGTACTCGAAAATAAACAATGTATCATTAGTGAACTTGAGTTGGTCAAGGCTGAAAACAATGCCCTTAGAAAAACTTGACCTCCACCTTGTTGAAAATGAAACCAAAGGGAAAAGATTGACAGTAACAAAGGAAATAGAATGAACATTCTAGAAGAAAATATAAGCCAAAACAGAACCTGATTTGGGTTCCTAAAAATATTACAAAAGCAATAAATGCTATTATTAGGGAACTCTAATATAGATACCCAATTATCTAGTTAGTACCGTGCCATGTCAAATCCCTACTTTATGGGGATATCTATTCTAGCTACTACATAACCGGGAATCAAGATTTGTATCCTCTGGACTCCTCCAGGAAAGAATCCTTGTCCCACTTGCATACAAGCTATGTATGCATCCCGACTATGCATCCATGTTCAATTATAAAATACACCAAGGTATGTGCCTTGAAACACAAGCTCTTACTACTATCCCATCATCTCTAAAAGAGTCCTATTTACTAACTTGAGTATCAAAATGTTCACACCTAAAACACCCCTGGCTTCCTTTGACCATTGTTTTAGTCTTGCAGGATTCAAGGTGGGATTTTCTTGAGAGCCACATCTGTATTCTATTTAGGGATGACCTAAACATTGATGCCATTTGTAGGAACATTTTTTAGAAAAGCCCAATGATGTCTAGCGATATTCAAGGCAATACAAATGCTCCCTTGCTCCTTACTACAATCAACAACATGCCTTCCTCATCTAACCAAAATGGTGGTACAGCGTCACCTAGGGACTTGTTGGGCCAACCTGGTCTGACAAGTCAACAGGTTATGCAGCAAACAATGCAAGGTATGATACTGCAGATGATGCAACAATTCATGTAGTGATAAGGTAACCCTGTCAGTGGAATTCCTCAAGCGGATTTGGTCGAAAATGGATTTGGAAGCCGTGTGGTGGCAGGTCCCACACCAATCGCTCCGGTTCTTGGACCATAACTTGCCAATTTTCTCCCTAAGGCACAACCGACAACCCCTGTTATCATTTATGCTCTGGGGGAGACTGGTGAGTAAGACATGAGTGACCACTCGGTTAGGGCTATCAACTACATCCTAGAGTTGATCCAAAGATAAGAGACCTACACTTAAGAAAGGGAGGCCTCGTCTCACCCCGAGTGGAAAAAGCTTCACAAAGACCACACAATGAGGTACGAAAGAATGAACACCCAGATGCATATGGAAAAGCAACATATGAAGTGTTCCCCTTTCATCCAAGAGATCCTAGAGGAACAGGTTCCAAAGGGATTCAAAATGCCATCATTGGAAGCTCACAATGATACCATGGATCCGGATGACCACCTCACTAGGTACGATGGACAAATGACCCTAGTGGCGGTCTCAAACGCTATAAAGTGTCATGCCTTACCCCTAACACTCAAGGGAGTGGCACCAGTCTGGTACCAAACATTGGCCCTGGAATCAATCAGCTCTTTCGATGACCTAGAAGAGTGGTTTCGGAAGTGCTTCATTGGCCAACGAAGGTAGAGAAGAACTGTAGGGTCATTATTATCTGTAAAGTAGAAAGAAAATGAGACCCTCTACGAGTATATCAATAGCTTCAACTACCACTCTCTTGATATAGAGAAGTTAGACCATAACATCACATCAGAAGTGCTATAGGATGATATCTTAGATGACAATGTGAGGTACTAGTTATACCTATGGTCCTCCAAAGACTACTCGGAACTCTTGGAGACCATAAACCGGCATATTGAAGCAAACAAAAACACTAGTAGGAGACGGAGCCATTCCCCCCTAAGGTGTCGAGATGACCGCTCTCCCCCTAGATGTCGAACTAACCACTCTCCCCTAAGATGTCAAGACTACCACTCTCCCTCACAGTGTCGAGACAGCAAGGGCTATGGGTCCATCCAGGGTAGGCCATTAAAGGCACCCATAACTTCCCTCAATTGTCCTGCAACACATGTGCTCCACGAAATCAAAATGTAGGGGTATCGGATCCACAACTCACCCACCATCAAAAGTAGAGACTACCTTGACGTGAATAAATATTGCCTGTATAATAAAGACATCAGCCATAATATAGAAGAATGTCACATCCGGAAAGAAGAAATTGAGAAACTCATAAAAGGTGGAAGGTTACTGCCTTACTGGGTAGGTAACCCTCAGAAGGGTACTGGGCAGGGAGAGGGTCAGTTCCAAAAAGAAGTTATAACAAGAAGAGATGACAAAGACATCGCAATGATAGCCAATTAACCCATAGTAGGAATCATCATTGTTATCACTAGCGGTCTCGCAGTCAGGCTGCCAGTGCTTCCAGAACATGTGAACTTGGTTAGACAGAGTTCTAAATGGAAAAGGGAGGAAGATAATTTTCAATTATCTTCTCCGAGGAGGACATGGTGAGCAAATTTGGAGGATAGGATGAAGTATAGGTATTGCTGTAGTAAAATAGAACTTTTAAGTAAAAAGGATTATGGTGGATAGTGGCACATCTGCAAACATTCTATTCTACCACTGTGTTAAAAAGATGCAGATTGGCAAAAAGGCATTGTGGGTAGCAGAGGAGTGACTAATAGGCTTCACCAAAGATAGAGAATTCCCATGGGGCATGATTACTCACCCCTTCATGATAGTAGATGAACCCGAAAGAACTACCACCCTTCTAGATTTCATGGTAGTGAATGTACCCTCAGCATATAATGTCATTCTAGGATGTCCAAGCCTAAACAAGCATACCACTTGGTTGTTAAATTCCCTACATCTGGGGGAATAGGCATAGCCAGTAGTGACCAAAAGGTTGCCCAAGAGTGTTATGAAATATCAATGAAGGAAAAAGTATCAAGGAATATGCAGATGGATACCATGGACACTAGAGATAAGCTACAAATCACTAAGAACGAGCTAATAGAACCATTGGAGATGGTTCCACTGGTCCCCAGCTTTGCGGAAGAACTATTTAGATCTGCTCTGCCTTAGAGGCCCCGCTCCGCCAAGAGTTAATAAACCTACTGAGAAAGAATGCCAACATGCTTGCCTAGGAACCCTCTAACATGCCTAGATTGGATCCATTGATCATCTCACATAAGCTTGCTATCAATGACACCCATAAGCCAATTAGGTAGAAGAAAAGACTATTCTCATAAGAGAAGAAAGAAGCCATAGTAGCGGAGGTGGATAAGTTACTTATGTCAGATTCATAAGACCAGTATAATATCCTGAATGGCTGGCCAACATAGTCATGGTAAAGAAAGCGAACGAAAAATGGTGCATGTGTGTGGATTTCACCCTACTCAACAAAGTGTACCCTAAAGGCTGCTATCCTCTCCCCAACATCGACTAGCTGGTAAACTCTACTGTTAGCCATGAGCTGCTCATTTTCATGGATGCTTTCTCAGGGTACTACCAAATCTATATGCACAAGCCTGACTAAGAGAAAATTGCCTTCATCACTAACATCGGCACATTCTGCTACAAAGTGATGTCATTCGGATTAAAAAATGCTAGAGCCACTTATCAAAGACTGATAAATAGCTTATTCAAACACCAAATTAGTAGGAACATGGAAGCATACGTCAACAGTATAGTGATGAAAAGTAAGACTAGGAACCACCATATCCAGGACCATATCCAAGACCTGGAAGAAACACTCAAGCCCTCATAAAACTATAGGATAAAATGACACCCCCAGAAGTGCATTTTTTGTATTGCATCAGGAAAATTACTGGGATTCTTGATTTCACAAGGGATATTGAGGCAAATCCTAAGAAAATCCAAGTCATCCAAGACATGATAATGCCCAACAGTAACACAGAGCTCCAGCGTCTAACAGGACGATTAGCATCACTCACTAGGTTCTTCACCAAATCTGCAGAAAGAAGCCTTCCTTTTTTTAAAGCACTTCGAAAGGGAGTTTTAATGAACCTAGACAAAGAAGAAATCAATAAGGAAATACAGAAGGCCTTCAATGAACTCAAATCATATCTAGCTATTATCCCTTTATTAAGCACACCAGAGAAAGGGGAAATCCTATACCTCTAACTCACCACCGAACTCGAAACCATAGCAGCAAAATTATTCAAAGAGCAAGGCCGAACTCAAAAACCAATATATTATGTCAACAAGATCTTAAGAGATGTGAAGATAAGGTACCCTCTATCAAAAAAATTGCCCATGCTCTAGTAATTGTTGTGAGAAGACTCCGACCATAATTTCAAGGCCATCTAATTCGAGTCTACATAGATTAACCACTCAAGCAACTCCTACAAAAGATGGAGTTATCATGACACTTCATCAAGTGTCCGTAGAACTCAACAAGTTTGACATTGAGTTTGTAGAAAGGACAGCCATTAAAGGCCAAATCCAGGTCAATTTCCTAGTCAAATGCATAGGGAAAGTAAACAAAACCAATTAAAGTAAAATCATTTCGATAGTCACAACAGGTTCCACTCAAGAAGTAGATCCACCCCAAGCAGCTACGGTAACACAAGTAGGTGAATTATATGGACCCCCTGCAATAGACATGGATCTATTGTTAGAGAGCACTCCTCATTGGAGCCTGAGCATAGACGGATCATTCAACAAGGACAGAGCTTGAGCTAGGCTCATTCTTCAAAGCCTTGAAGGACATAATCGAGTACTCATTACGATTCTGCTTCCTAGTAACTAACAATGGAGCCGAGTATGAAACTCTACTAGCAAGTATCAGGATCGCTCAATTACTCAAAATTAGCAACTTAGTCATCTACGGCAATTCCCAGTTAGTGGTGAAATAGCTAATAAGAGAATACAAGGTGAAGGAGCCACTCATAAAGCAATATTTGTCTGCAGTTAAAACCATGCTAGGATGGATCCACAAAATCGAGATCATACAGATACTAAGAGAGGAAAATAAGTAGGCAAACAGGATTCAAAGCTGGCCACAACATCCTCCTTTCTCCTTCAAAATACTACTTTACTAGAACACCTCTTGGCTCCTGGTGTTCCCGAGATCGAGCAAATGGTAATAGAAGATGTGTAACCCTCCTAAATGGATCCCATCCATGCATACCCAAAAAGAGGAGAAAAACCAATGAATCCGGTAAAGGCCAAAAACCTGGTACACTTTGCTGTAAGATTTCTTTACCTAGATGACAAGCTCTACTAAAGAGGACATTCACACCCATATCTGTAATGCATAATTAAGAAGGAAAGAAGATCCTCAAACAAACATCCAAAGGGGAATGCACGAACCACATAGGAGGCTAGCCTTCAAAGCAGCGAGGCAAGGATACTTTTGGCCTACAATGGCCATAGATTCCAAAAAATATGTCAAAAGATGTGACAAGTGTCAGAAGCATGCATCCATCCCTCAACTACCAGTAACCCAGCACTCGACAATCAGTAGCCCATGGGCTTTGTATCAATGGAGAATGGACATCTTTGGACCCTTTCCCCCAGCAATCGGGAAGAAGAAATGCATATTCATTGCCATGGATTACTTCACAAAATGGGCAAAATCTAGAGCAACTAGATATCAGCGGAACAAGCCAAGAGCTTCCTAATGCAAAGCATAATGTGTAGGTTCGGAGTCCCAAGAGTCCTCATCATGGATAACTGGACATAATTCCAAAGCAAGCCATTTAGAGAATTTTGCACCTTACATGGGATCCAACAAAAGTTCTCCTCTATAGTACATTCATAGATAAACGACTTAGCAAAAGCGACTAACAAAAATATCATAACTGGCCTAACAGAAAAGATGGAAGGCTCCAGAGATAGCTAGTATTAGGAGCTCCTGAAAGTACTATGGGCATTGAGGACAACTCCAAAGAGGTTAATAGGTGAGTCTCCCTTCATGCTTACTTACAGATCCAAGGCCATGATCCCCATAGAACTAAAAATTCCCTCCACCCAAATCACTAATTTCAACAAAGAGGTCAACATTGAGGCTTTGAAAACTAACTTGGATCTGTTAGAGGAAACAAGGATCAACTCCCAAGTCAAGATGGCTTGACAACAAGCCCAAGTCAAGCAATACTATGATCGGAAGGTTAAAGCAAGAAGCTCCAAAGAAGGAGACCTGGTGCTAAGGAAGGCATCCGTCAGTGACCCTACCCACACAAAAGGAAAGCTTGCTCGATCCTAGGAGGGCCCATACAAGGTAGTCGAAGCCCTAGACAATGACACTTACCAACTATAGAGGCTAAATAGCAGAAGTGTTCTGAGAACTTGGAACATAGAACATTTGAGGATAGATTATTAGTAAAATTCCCTTCTAAATTTTTATTTCTATGTACAACCACTTTAGCAAATTAATAAAGATCTTCTATGATTCTCTTCCTTGACTGAGTTCCTAGTCTAACTATATGCCCGACTAGGAGGAGTTTCCAATCCCACTACAGCCCAACTAGAAGGAGTTTCACATCCTGTTATACACCCGACAAGGAGGCATTCCTGGTCCCACTATAGCCTAACTGGGAGGACTTTCTAGTCCCATTACGGCCTGACCAGAAGGAGTTTCTAGTCCCACCATACAACTGACCAAGATGAGTTTTTGGTCCTACTATGGATCTACTAGGAGGAGTTCTCAATCCCACTATGGCCCGACTAGAAGAAGTTTATGGTCCTGCTATGGCTTGACCAGAAGGAGTTCCTGGTCCCACTATATGCTAGACTGGGAGGAGTTCTCAGTCCTGCTAAGGCCCTGCTGAGAGGAGTTCTTAGTCTAACTATATGCCAACCAGGAGGAGTTTTCATTCCTACTATGGCCAAACTAGGAAGAGTTGCTGGTCCTACTACTGCCCGACCGGAAGAAGTTCCTAGTCCTGCTATACACCCAACTAGGAGGAGTTCCCGGTCATGCTATAGCTTGACCAGGAGGAGTTTTTGGTCACACTATTGTCCGACAAGAAGGAGTTCCTGGTCCCACTACATGCCCTACTAGAACAAGTTCTCGCTCCCACTATAGCCCAATTGGGAGGAGTGCCTAACCATAGGCAAACAACACTTTGGGCCTTTCTACAAGAACTTAAACTCCCGGTCAAGCAAGTAGCCCTCCAGCGAACACCGGAAGACACAAGTAAGAAAGAAAATATACTGCAAGTAGTCAACATAGACTTTGTGATCATCACTCATTCACACACATACTATGAGAGAAAGAAAACATAACACTTTATTGATCAGTACAGTTACAAATCTTCCCTGTCCAGTTGTACATCTTCTAAGTCTATCTTGGGCAATTTCCTAGCTATTTTCTTTTCACAAGACTAGAAGGCCTACCTTAAACAGTCTGTCATATGCTCCACCAATGCCTCTTGACACTCTGGCTCCAATCACCAACTGCTCCAAATGTAACTCGCAAATTCAAATAATCTTTGCGGCATGCTACTCTCTCAACACGCTGGCCTCCTACTGCAGAACTCCTCCTGTCCAGTAGCTTCTACCTTCACCTTGGCTAGTTGCTCCACCTTAGCACCAATAACCACAACAGCAGCGTCATGCTTGGCCTCTGCCTTTAGAAGGGATTCCTCAGCCTCCTTATATGCTGCCACCGTAGTGGCCTCTACCCTAAGAAGGTAATCCTTGGCCTCCTTTTGCGCAAGCACTGCAACGTTAGGCTCGACTTCTACCCTCTTAAGGGAGCTCTCAACCTCTTTCTGTGCTAATACCATAGAGTCCTTGCCTGCTAGAAGCTCATCCTCCCTTACCTTATGCTCAGAAGCAGTCCCCTCATTGAAATGAACCCGACTCATTTAACTCTACCATTGCAATGGAAAACTCAGTGATGTCGTGGTCTCGTTGCTCCTACATGACCATGAGCTATTGCATTATGCACTCCATGCGATCGATGTCTAAGGTAGAATCCACCAGCAAGCTATCCTAGTCGCATGCATTAACCTGGGAATGATCTTAGGAGCAGGTGAGCTTGGCGATGAAGGCAACTGCCATCACTAGGTTCTCCAGTAGGGACATTATTGTTGTCTTCCTAGTAGGAATAGCATTGGGCAAAGTTGAAGGTTGAGAGGAGCCCCGACTCATAGACACGGTGGTCCCACTGATGGGGTTGGATCCGAGAGTTGACACCGATCAGATAGAACTTGAAGCCTCTCCCTAGAAGCACTAACCAAGAGGATCCTAGCTGGTACCCAAGTATGGGCGCTTTAGCATGCAAGCCAACCAGTCCAAAGAGAATAATCCTAAAAAAAAAAGAAAAAAAGGGAAAGGTTTATAAATGAAGACAAGGAAGAAATAAAGGATGCATACAAAAACAAAGGAGAAATACTCATCGGCAAAAGTAGTAGAGGGACGAGAAGCCATAGCAACATCGGGTTGAGGTGCCTGCAAGACCACTTCTTCTTATAGCTTTGCCACTGCTGGCCTCCCCTGGGTCTCTAGCACCTTGTTTATAGATGGCTTTGGAGGTGTATCTTTAGCCAGAGTTGATTTTGAGGGAGAAGAAGGAATGGGAGGAGTAGAAACAGACGCTGAATGAACAAGAGGAGGTGTAGAAACTACCATAGAGGATGAAGCTAGAGAAACATCCACAAGAGCAGAACTAGTGGACGGTAGAACTAATGTTAAAGAAGAGGGAAGCAGAGACATGATTAATGGATGGGGGGACCACCTCACCTAGAAGCTCATCTAAATCTCCCCTAGAAGCCAGAGTCTCGTCAAAGGTCAACCTAAGATGAGGAGAAGAGGGCTGGTCCGCTCCCCCAGGGTGATTAGAATCTTCAGAGGAAGAGGATGAAGGAGAAGAGAACACAGGAGAGGGAGAGGAGCTTTCTCCCAAAGAAATCTCAAAAGGAGATCATATCACATTGAGTGGCTCTGGATCCACTAATTCCTCTCTAGGGGATCCTAAAGAAGGAGAAGGAGAGGAGGCATTAAAAGGCATCTGCCTCCTAGTAGTGACCTTAACCCTCTACCGTTCGACAGACTCGCCTCTTTGGCAGAAGGAGCCCGCAAGGACCAATAAAATGAATGGAAGTGATGAGTTTGTACTCACTTTCATTAACCCATACCTAATGAGATATAAGCTATACTGCTCTAATTGAGAAAGCGAATCAGTCTCACATTTGGGGGAGGTATTCTAGACAATGGGAAAGGGGAAGCCTCCAGCGGACTTAACCCAAGCCCAATAACATTTTCAATCATCGTCCGGGTCCAAAATCTACTAGAACAACTCCACCAAGGAGGGTAGGGGATGAGGTAAAAATAGTAAGATGAATTGAGAGCCTTACTCAGAGTGAAAATAGAGGTGAAACATGGAGAAAGAAAACATAGAAACCTCCCTAAGGCTATAAACCCAATGGAAATGAGACACTATGTAGTGCCAACTGTTCAGAAATAGTTGTCCCAAGGAGATATTGTAGCGATAGAAAAGTGAAGGGATGAATTTATCTTGGCCCAGGCTGAATCCTACCTTAAGGGATCCCAAGAAAATAGAAAGAAAACCTTCACGACAATTCCAGGGAAGATCTGTCGACTCGAAAAACTCCCAACTCATCCCTGCAGGTAACATGTAGAGTTGAAAGGCCTCAATGACACTGGCAAACATACACAAGTGAGACTTCTTAGCTACCATTTGGGATGAAATGAGAAAATTGGTTTAAAGGAGAGAAAGGATCCTAAGGAAAGACACTACTAGGGAAGAGGATAAGGGAGTAGTGCTAGGGAAGAAGACGAAAGCACAAAAGAGCAGGAAATGGTTTTCTGCTGTCGCAATAGCGATTTATAGATGCTCCCCGATGAAATCACTTAGGGCTTCGTGCAAACAAGCATTGCCAGCCTAGAACTTCATGAAAACTAAAAACCAACGCTGCTTTCCCATCCCCTCACATTCAAGCCATGTACACAAGGAAAAATGAAGGTAACAAAGCATCATGATCATACCATAAAGCTGCCATGAAATGACTGCTTACAGATTTTGAAAATACTGAAAAGGTGCAAAAGATGCTCTAAACCAGAACCTCTATGAACCCGCATAGCATTCCAGTTTGTGGAACCAAGCCAAGAGTTTGGGGTCCCTCATAATGGAACCAAGCCAAAGTCACGCGGATCCCCCATAGCTTTCAAGTTTGTGGAATCTGTCCAAGAGCTAGTGTGTCCCTCAGAGTGGAATTAAGCCAAAGGTGTGTGGGCCCATTAGAGCATTCCAATTGACAGAACCAGTCCTCAGAGGTATGGATTCCTCAGTGCAAAATCGGCTATAAAGCTTCTGATTCTCCCAAAACGTCCCTACGGATCAAACCCGCGGTAAAGTGAGCATGTTCTGCGAAAGGGCACATGAGCACTGGAAAACAAAGCCATGTCAAAGGTGTGCACCAAGAATCAAGTGACTAAGAAGATAGGCTCTAACAATGTCTTCCCAAGGGCGTAGGGAACTCTAACATAGATGCTCGATTATCTAGTTTGTACTATGCCATGTCAGATCCCTACTTTATGGGGATATCTATTCCAGCACTACGTAATCCCATGAGACCAGGACTTATGATTCATATACCTCTGGGCTCCTCCTCCAGGCAAGAATCCTCATCCCACTTGCGTATAGGCTATGTACACATCCTCACTACGCACCCACATTCAACTATAAATCCACCCAGGTAGGTGCCTCAAAACACAAGCTGTTGCTACTATCCCATCATCTCTAAAAGAGTCCCATTTACTGACTTGAGTGTTGGAGTGTTCATGGCAGGAACACCCCCAGCATCCTCTGACCCATATTCTAGTCTTGTAGTATTCAAGGTAGGATTTTCTCGAGAGCCACGTTAGCATTATATTTGAAGATGACCCAAATAGCTATACAATCTCTAAATATTAGTTTAGTGCCACTAACCCACCTAAAACCATTCCTAAATGGGTACCGAAGGACATAGCATTACCTCGTCAATGGAGGTGTGCTTGAGAACCATAAGAAGTAACACCAGGGTGTTGAAAATGAGGAAATTTTTTGTCAAAACATGTATTTGGGCATTGTGAGATGATTTGAGAGATAAATATGTGAGTTGTATTTGAATTTTATATGAACTAAGTGAACTTATGAGACAAAGGAATGATATGTCGGTATGAAACATAGTATTTGAGGGAGGACTATTATATATTTTAATGTGTTCATATGTCATGATTAAGGAGGGGTAAATACATGAGAGAGAACAAGGGAAAAGAGTGGAGAAAAATCACAAAATAGAAGAGGGTAGCGGACCAATGACATGGCAATAGAATCTAGTGCCATGACACAGTTTTAAAAAGAGAGTGATTTTTGTGTTTAGCAAGCCAATGCTGCGGCACTACTTCAGAAAGGCGAGTTTTAGGGGCGTCAAGCACGCCAATGTCACAAACCTAGAATTTAGTGCCACTACACAATTTTGATAAGGGCAATTTTGTGGAGTTACAGCGGGTTAGTGTCGTGGCACTGGATTTGATGGTGCGTTGGATCACCAAAAAAATGTGAATTTTTTAAGGCTTTATTAGCCCATTTTCATTCATTTGAACCCCTCTCTTCCTCCCCATGCCTTATCCTTTTGCCCCATCCCTTGTGTGCTCAAAAACCATATTATTTGAGTTAGAAATTCATCTTATTTAAGCATGGAAGTGATCAAGCATGTCTCCAAGTTGAGTTCCTTTCGATTAGACAATGAGAAACAGTGTTTGTTGTAGCCCATGGTGGGTTCTTAAGGATTTAAAGTTGGAATCATGTCTTATGGTGAAGCCATACCTTAATGGCAAGGTAATTTAGTTTTCCCCCAATTAATGTACATTTTTTGCTAGTTAGGGTTTGGTATAATATCATGAATAGTGATTTTTGGAGAAATAGATATGAATTAATGTGTGAATCATGGGGAAACATTTAATTCATTGATTATTGTGCTTTAGGGCTTGCTTGGGCATGAGAAATCATGATTTATGTTTTTGTAGGGTTTTGTGAACAATGAACTGTGTGAAATTTCATGATTTATATATAACTGCCATGGGGAAAATAATTAAATGATTAATTGTAGTATTTTTTGACATGCTTTAGACATGAGGAAATTGAGTTATGTTGTGATCCATGAAGAAGATTGTAACCTAATTCAACAGTAATTTGGGGATTTCATATATAACGACATTATACAATGGTTGGGTTGGATTAGAAGCTTAATTAACTTAATGCTAAGGCAAATTCAATGTTAATTGAGGGGTAAAGTTACTGTATTTAACTGGAATTGAAATTCAATTAATGCACTTAATATGTAAATTCCTGTTAAGTGATGCATGCTATATGTTTGACGATTTGTTTAGTAAGAAACAAGAGGTAATCTGAATTGTAACCCATATGATATATGTAAGGTCTTTTGAGGGAGAAGCCAATTGTAATTCACATGAAGAGTTGTGAATTGTACTCCATTAAGGTAAGTAGGCTTTTTTTGATTGATTATAGTGCTGGATGAGGATAGTGATTATCCCGTTAATTACATCTGGGCATGTATGCATGGTTGGGATAATGAACATCCCATAAATGTCAAATTGACATATGTATGTATGTGTGGTTTCCAAGGATAGCGAGTATCCCTTAGATTGCAAAGATTATGATTTTTTAAGGACATGAAATGATATGCATGTGTGGATTATTGGGGATAGTGGATATCTCATGCTTTTAAGGGGCATATTTCTTTTGCTTTATGAATACATAAATTTTAAGGGATAATGAGCGTCCCTTGGATTGTAATGATTGGTTTGGTTTCATGATATGAATATGAGATTGCTGAAGAAGATATATATTGATAAAATGTGAAGCAATATGTGATTTGTATTTGATAGAATGGTATGATACCATGCCTGAATAACATAATTATGAACTCTAGGGCTTTTATAGCAAAAAAAATATGATAATTGATATGTTTTACACAATAAGAATATGTTTGTGGTATTATACCCCTGAAGGGCGTAGAATGTATATTGGATGGGTGAAAACTTGAGCCTCATGGGTATATATATTCATGGTGTGATTATATTGTCATATTTTATTCATGTTCTAGTCTAAACATGTTGTTACTCGTTAATTATTATTTTCTATTCAGCCTACTTACAGAGTTTTCTTGGAACTCATACTTTCTTATTCTTATTTTTTTAGTTAGTAGGTCAAGTGAAGATTACCAATTGTGGATATGCACTGGTGAGCAAGAATTGGAGATATTTTAATTATGGTATGATAAATTGGGATTGGAATTCATGTATGTTTATGTATTTGGAATTCATATGTATTTGGAATTCAATCAAATTTCTATAATGTGCTATATTTGAATTTGAGAAAATTCGAATGATATATATTGTACAGATGTCATAGTGATTTATTTATCATATTGTAGATGGATCTATATAATTCCCATGAAGTAGATTGCCATTATGATTTAGTTTTGATCTTGGGCACGTAATTGTGGGTGAGTGTATAAGGTTGTGGTTAGTAGTTTTAAGGATTTAGGTAGAATTTTGTAGATGTTGAAATTATTATTGAAAATTTGATTTTATATGATTAATGCTAGGTAGAGATCCATATAATTCAAGGTTGTAACTCCCCGCCCACTCGGGGCTATTACTTCATTTTACACCATAAATCCACTATAATAACACAAAAACTTTCCCACTTCTAGGGTGAGATTTCTCTAATACTATTTTCTAGTTTACGTAATTGTTTTACAGAAAATCAGACAGAACTTCCCCTAAAAATGGGGTTGTCCACCTAAGGTACAAATATTCAACATTCAATATAATATAACTTTTTAATAAAACCACAAAACAAGAATTAAAACACTCCATAATTTCTCCATACATTCACATAACAACCCTAACCCTACAGGCTCCTCTAGGACTTATATCAGACCATGATGGCATTATACCCTAAGTGAAACATATCATACTATTATTATATACACATTATCTATTAAGACATGTTAATGCTTCACTAGATACATCAATTGAATTCTTTGTTTAATAATTAAACTATTACATATTACAATTAGACACCAATACAAAATGGGATTCCAATCCCAATATACAATCTTACCATCCAAAGATCTTTAGTCTCTCTCTAATACATCCTTTGTTTGACCTGTCAACTAAAAAATTTAAGAAAGGATGCGTGAGTCCTGGCAGCTCAGTAAGTAGGCATAAATAATAAACAATTATAATAAATCATAATTAATACACATCTTCTAACCTAGAACATGAATCAAAATAATAAAATCTAAATATGTCCAGGAGGCCCAACTCCTCCTCAATCCAATACAACGCCCTACGCCCTTCAGGCGTATACAATCACAATCATAACTACAATATACTTCCATCTCATCCTGAGATGTATAATACAAAAACAAACATACCATGAAGGTCAAATCCTTATACTATCCATACACATTCCTATCAATACAACCCAGGGATATCATCCATCCCCTCTAATTATACATTCTTATCACAAAACTGGGATATTCCCTATCCCTTTCATATAGAAGACATCCATACACAAGGATGAGTATAACATGAGGTATTTTATAGCTCCTCATTCATTTCAATCCAAGGAATACTCTTATCCCTTTTTATATTCATGCATATATACTATTTATGGGATAATTCATATCTCATTACATTCATAGAATCACATACTCCCATTCTCTACATACGCAAGGAATATTCACTATTCCTCATTACACATGTATTTACAAAATAAATAAATATCATTCTTTAACAAACACGGGATATCCAAAATACCTTATCCAAAACATGCATGCCCAAAACAACCATGTGATAATCACTATCCCCATTCATACATTCAAATCATACAAGGGGCGCCTACTTACCTTAGACCTTTAGCCCCAAACCACCTTTTTTCAGCTCTATCTTTTCATCCTTCTTAAATTATCCTGTACAGGGCCACAATGCTAATTATAATACATCATTCATAGTCATTCTTAGGCTATAATCATCAAATACATGATAAACACTCATTAACTTAGGGTTTCTCCACAATTTTCATAACAACCCTTCTTATTTAACATATTTATCTGGTACCTTACATGATTATCCTTTAAACAACATAAAAAAAATTCAATTAAACTTTTAATCTAATTGATTTATGGCTTACATAGCCCATTCACAAACATCCTCTTTAAACCCTAATTAGGGCATAGCACAAAACTCGATTCTACTGGTCATTTATCATTTAGCCCATGATAATTTCAACAAAAATACAAAATCACCAAATTTCACTATTCATTAAAACCCTAGCTTTAACGAATCTCCAATTTCTCAAGCCAAATCATGGTAATCATTATATTAAGTTATTTCTCCCATGAATTCTACGTCAAATCTATCATTTTTCTCCAAAATCTCCAAATCCCCAAAACCCTAACTTAAGAAAATCTGAAATAAGGAGGGAAAAACCAACTTACCAAGCACTCCATGAATGGCTTTCTCTCATAGATGTAAATTAAAGCCCAAAACTCTAGTTGGCACCATCCATTTGGGGAAAATCCAATGTTTCTTCCATTTTTTCCATTTTTCATGGTTCAAATCGCACCAACTTGGGTCTAAAAGCAAGATCACTTAATTTACTAGCTAGGCATGATGATTTACTAGCTAAAATGGCTTGGAATTAGGCTAAATGGGGTTAGGGCATGAAAAGGGGAAGAAATGGAACGGATGAAAGAAACAGGATGACAAAAAATGGTCGAATCATCGGTTGCCTCACATAAAGGATGACCCACGCTGCCGTGTCAAATTCCATGTCATAACATGGAAAAATCTGCCACACCTTATCACCTTCATTTTGATCCGGCGCCACAACGTCCATTGCAGGCCACGACATCCCATTTGCTATCGCATTTTCCTTGGTCTTTTTCAACCGTTCTTTCAGCCATTTCCTTTAGTTTTCTTTTCCATCATTTTTCCTACATTATAATAGCATAAATTCATGATAAAACTTGCTTAAATAACTTGGAATCAATCATTATGATTATCCACATATACTTTGAGATTGTACAAGTCCATTTTACATTTGAACTTAAATGCCTTTTTACATACATTCACAACTTGTCATTTCCAATTAATTCTTCTTCACCTGCATTTTCCATCATAAGTGAATAAAGAAAACTAACTCCCCTTTTTAACACCCAAGGTGTTACAAAGGTGTCTCTACTGGAGTTTTAGCAGAATACTTCCTTAAAATGGAGAAATTGTAGGGGAATGGTAAAACACATAGGCCCCTAGGTGGGGCATTATAGAATGGTATCAAAGCCATGTGGTTATCTAATACTAAGAATGATAAGCACTGAATCATGATGATAATGATTTTTGAAAGAAATAGAAAATGACATGCCAATGCAAGTGTATGAACTCATAAGAAACATGGAAGAATATTAGAATGTAAGGGAATTGTCAGCTGTATGTTGAAGGCATGAGTGAGGGAAAAGAGGTACATAGGAATTAGCATAAATGGTACTCATATAAAATGAATATGCTAGTGCTATGATGGCATAAACATGGTCTAATTAAATGCTTATATAGATGAGATAACATATAACTATTATGATTAGAGTAGCGTAGCAAAAGCATAGTGGTGCCCATATGCACATCGTATTTGATTGATTGAATGATTAATTATTTTATTTATAGTGTGTGAAATTAAAATAATGAAACTGTGAAGTTTCATGAATTGATGTTGGAAATTGAATTCAGTTTTGTTTGTTAGCTTAATTAGTTTGCGATGAAATCTTCGGATTTATTAGGGTAATATGATTTTATGAGCTCTATTTGGTTGGTTGCTTGATTTGATTTGACATGGCATGTCATGGCGTAAATTTTAGATGTTTATCTAGGTAAATGGCCCTATTATGTAATGTAGTATGAATGTTTGGTAATTTGATTGAGAATGGGATGCATGCTTGGATTGAGAATGGTTCATGGACTAAGGTTCAATTGCATGCTTGGATTTCAATACTGGTTGGAATACAATTAGTATGTAATTGAGTTTGGATGCCTGCTAAAAGATCGTTTGTGTGAATTTTGGTTTGGGTGCCTGCTAGGATGACTTACTTGATTATTTGGAATCCCGCCCATGAAAGGGCTTTGGTGATGTTGCCTATAATAGAAGAGGCTAAATCTGGCCTATTATGTGAAGCACCTCTAATTACTTTGTAGGTATGAATGGAGAATGTGATCCCTAGCTTGAAGTGAGGGTAGAATACCATAGGCCATGATGATGATCATGTGGTTAAGGGTGTTGTAACATTTGTAGCTAGGATTAAAAGGAAGAACTGGAGCACACCAAAGTTGTAAGAAAGCTGAGCCCACTTGGGTCTTTGCTGAGTCCACTTGATTGGTGGCCTCTTGAGCATGATATAGACTAGTAGTAGGCAAGATACAATGGATGACTAAGAATCAAAGTATGGATATAGATGTACTGAGATAGAGGTGATAATAATCCAAATATAAGTAGAGTCAATTGGATGTGAATAGTATCTTAGTAGACTCCTAGCTAGAAATGATGAATTTTGTTTTGAATTGTATGATATGAATTTTGAATGTTACTTGGTGGATTTTATGGATGGGATTGACTAGTATAAATGATGGCATATCCATATATTATTGAATAACTTTGCTTGTGAAATATTTGATTTTGATGAATTGTTATGTGTGTTATGATTGAAAATGATGAACTAGTATACTTTTGTATGTTGATTGACATTGGATCTTACTGTGGTTGTATTGAACTACTTTGATTGATAATATGATTAATGAATTTGTGTATTCCCGCTTATAATTGACAATGTAATGTTGTTATAAAGCAATTTAAAATTTTATTGATAATGAAATTGCATATGGATATATTGCATATGATATGAGTATGTACCCTAGAATGATAAGTTGCTTATGTGTTTATTTGTGTATGATTGGATATCATGAAAGTGGTGCAAGAAGGAGCATGAATAGAGAGATAAATTTCCATGCCTTAGATGATTATGAGGTCATGTGTGTTTATATTCATTATGAGTAAAGCTAACTTGTGCCCATGATGATTTGAATAGAACATTTTGTTGATTTCTCGAAACAGTTGATGCCATTTTGAGTATAAATGGCCTAATAATGTGTAAAGTCAAGGTAAATTGCATATCATGGTAGAATGATCTGAGAAATGATGAAGCCATTTGGTCTTTAAATGATTGATATATTAACAGGAGAAGGTAATGAAAATTTGCATGACCTAGAGTAGAGCTTTATTGTCATTTACTTGATATGTTTATAAGTTTGATGAATAGAAGTGTTTAAAGGTATGCTTGAATTATGTATTGGCATTGTGGTATATTCCAAGAGTAAAGTAGAATATGAATATTTCCAATACCTTCTTGAAATTCAATGGAAGAATTTTTTTATGTTTCTAACTTATTCGACTAAACTGTAAACACCATAGATGAGGAATGGTGTAGATGTTATTGTTAGTAATGGTAAACAACTTTTGAATGATTAGAACATATGATTAGAAAATCACAACTTGTGTGGTGTATCTGAGGATACAGATCCACAAGGCATAAAATAATTTAAATAAGTTAAATTGCTACTTAAGGAAATGATAAGAAATAAAGGATACTGAAGTTCTGAGGATGAATTATTTTATAGAGAGGGTGGTCTGTAATACCCAGGGTGTTGAAAAGAGGAAACATTTTGTCAAAACATGTATTTGCGCATTATGAGATGATTTGAGGGATAAATGTGTGAGTTGTATTTGAATTTTATATGAACTAAGTGAACTTGTGAGACAAAGGGATGATATATTGGTATGATTTGTAGTATTTGAGGGGGAATTATTATATATTTAATGTTCTCATATGTCATGATTAATGAGGGGTAGATACTTGAGAGAGAACAAGGGAGAAGAGTGGAGAAAAATCACAAAATAGAGGGCAATGGATTAGTGCCACTGCAAAACAAAAAGAGAGTGGTTTTCATGTTCAGCAGGTTAGTGCCATGACACTACTTTAGAAAAGTGAGTTTTAGAGGTGTCTAGCAAGCTAGTGTTGTGGCACTGGAATTTAGTGCTGTGACACTACTTTGATAAAGGGGCATTTGTGGGGTTCCAGCGGGTTAGTGTGGTAGAACATGAATCCAATTGGATTCGATGGTGCATTGGAGCACCAAAAAAGTTTGACTTTTTAAGGGCTTTATCAGCCCATTTTCATTCATTCAAACCCCTCTCTTCTTCCCCACACCTTATCCATCCCTTGTGTGCTCAAAAACCTTGTTATTTGAGTTAGAAATTCATCTTGTTTAAGCATGGAAGTGATTAAGCATGTTTCCAAGTTAAGTTCCATCTGTTTAGATGATGAGAAATAGAAGCAAAGCCATGGTTGCTAGAACCCATGATGGATTCTTGAGGATTTGAAGTTGGAATCATGTCTTACAGTGGAAGCCATATGTGAATGGCATGGTAAGTTATTTTTTCCCAATTAAATGTTTTTTGTTGGTTACGGTTTGGTATAAGTTCATGAATAGTGATTTTGAGGGAAATATATATGAATTAATGTGTGAATTATAGAGGAAACATTTAATTCATTGATTATTGTGTTTCGGGGCTTGCTTAGGCATGAAAAATCATGATTTATGTTTTTGTAGGGTCTCATGAACAATGAAAATTGAGGAATTTCATGATTTATGTATAACTGCTATGGGGAAAATAATTAAATGTTTAATTGAAATGTTTTTAACATGCTTTAAAAATGAGGCAATTGAGTTATGTTGTGATCCATGAAGAAGATAGTAACCTTATTGAACAGTAATTAGGGGATTTCATTTATAATGACATTATGCAAGGGTTAGGTTGGATTAGAAGCTTAATTAACTTGATGCTAAGGTGAATTCAATGTTAATTGAGGTGTAAAGTTACTATATGTAATTGGAATTGAAATACAATTAATACACTTAATATGTAAATTCCTGTTAAGTGATGCATGCTATATGTTTGACGAATTGTTCAGTAAGAAATAGGAAGCAATTTGAATTGTAACCCATGTGATATGTGTAGGGTCTTTTGAGCATGGATGAGAAGCCAACTTGAGAAATTGTAATTCACATGAGGAGTTGTGAATTGTAGTCCATTGAGGTAAGTAGGATCTTTTTGATTGATTATAGTGCTAGATGGGTATAGTGATCATCCTATTGGTTGTATTCAGGTATGTATGCATGGTTAGGATAAAAAAACATCCCATAAATATCAAATTGACATATGTATGTATGTTGTCAGATATATCAAGTATCCCTTAGATTGCAAAGATTATGATTCTTTAATAATATGACATGAATATGCATGTGTGGATTATTAGGGATAGTGGAAATCCTGTACTTTTAAGGGGGATGTTTCTTTTGTTTTATGAATACATAAATATTAGGGGATAATGAGCATCCCTTGGATTACAATGAATGGTGTGGCTTCATGACATGAATATTAGATTACTAAAAAAGATATATATTGATGAAATGTGGTGGTGCTGTCGTGGGCACCCAAATTTAGAACCTTGCTCCAATCTAATTTTCTGTAGTAGTGTGAGTAAGGG